>KK120384.1:0-11793 GCA_000611955.2 Stegodyphus mimosarum | reverse complement strand
TAATAATTTATAAATAAATAATGTGTATAATATAATATAAAACAGCAAATTATGTCAAAAAATGGTTGCTAATTTATAAGTCACATTTTAATAAAGAAGATGTTTAATAATAATGGAGACCTATTTAAAATAATGCTTATCCCAGTTTATAAAATTCAAATAACTATGGTATTAAATTATGTATTATTAGCTGGTATAAATTAGAACATCATTTTATTTCGGATATTCATTTTCATTTCGGAATGAAATATGTAAGAATATTCCTTATAATTCACTATAGATTAGAAATATATGCTTACTTTTCTCCACTGATCCGAAGTTTTTTTGGGCCCAAATCGTTCGGCATTCAACATTTCAGAAAGTTCTTTCCATTTCTGTCTTCGATCAGATTTCGAAAATTCAATACTCAATTTTCCTTGGGCTAAACTGGTATTTTGTTCCATATACGAGACGATCATTTCCAACTGACGCGGAGAAAATCTTCCGATGCGTTTCCTCCATTTCTTTTCAGTATCAATTTCCATTTTAATTGTTTTCCGAGTATATTTTAATACGCGGGAATTTCGAAATTAGATTTCGGTTTAGTTAATTATAGCAACCCACTCTAGGGCTATCTGCCCTAAGGGCAGGGATGCCTTCGTGAAGGGCTTTTTAAGGAAAACTGACACACTGGGAAAATCACAAAAGCGCCCATATAGACAGCCCGTTAGCGTAGAATCGAAGCCAGGTCAGAACTACCACCGTTCAGCGATTTTACCGCTTGGCCACTAGTGGGCCGATTTCAAAATTATATTTAGCTGAAAAATGTGCCCGCGAAAGATGATGATTTCGAATATTCGGTTCTAGTTTACTATTGACTCAAATTTATCACTGACGCGGGAGGTACGTATAGTTGGGTCGAATATGCGAATTTGGTTAGCTTTCGATGACGAATTTTGAAGATCATCGGAACATAAAAAGATTGTCTATTAACAATGGTTCACAAATATATTGCACTGAGTGAATAAAGGTCACAGCTCATTTGCTACCTCGGAAGAAGAAAGCGAATCGTACGCTTCTATTCTGGTCGAATACGTTATCGACCGAATGCAAGTGAATCGTCAAGGTGAAGCAGAAATGACGTCAGACGATGATATAATACAAGACCTAGTTGAACTTGATATATATCAGCATACGATTCGCTCAGAGCACGAAATGACGTAGTTTCTTAGGAAAGTTACGCCTCAGGGTAGTTGCATTCGATATTTAATCGTAAGCAACGAGAATAAAATATCTGCTAATGCCTGAATGTTGTATATATTGCAAAAACCTTTTTAATTTTCTTTTCGTATTTAATTATTTAATTCTCGATTGTTTGAAGCAAAAAATTTCATATTATTTTAAAAGAATTTCGAAAACGCTTTCAACTGAGTATTAGTTTCCTCTAGTCAGTGGCGCCATCTCTCGGGTCAAAGGTATAATAATTTCGTGAATTGCAGTTCATTTCAAACATATAATAACATGTATTTCAATTCATCTAAGCAATATGATTTGTTAAAGTACAGCCATGCAGATTGCTAAATTACATAGTATTTACTTTTAAGGAGTATTACCTGACCAAAGGAAGTTTAAGCAAATAATTTAGAAGTTTTTGTTTTAAGTGCAGTGTCTTTCAATTGGGACATCTGTTTCCCACCTTTTCCGGAATTATAATTTTTGTTTGTTTTTTATGAAAACGTTGAGGTAGAAACAAACTGGAAATGTTTCTCAAAGAGTGCATGAGATTAGGTCAAAGTAAGACTAATAGACAAATTTCAGCGCTTTAGTTAGAAACTGGTTACAGTATTAATAAGAGCAAGTCTCTGAAATCAGTAATATGAAACACATATTATGTCTTAATAAATTTGAAGTTTATTGCAAAATCTTCACGTAAATAATATATGTATTTTATACGCACGTACACACACACACACACATATATAAAGTTCTTTTTAAATTTGATATTTGAATTTGTTTTTACTAGCCCAAAGGAGCGTTAGCTCAGAAGGGTTATTAGTCTCGAAACGGGATTTCAATCACATTTCAAATTGTTTTCACCAAATAATATCGCCCTGTATTAAAAGAAATTAAATAAAGGAGAATGTGCATGAATGTAGGTATCTTTCTAGCATTCTGAAAAAACGGTATCTAGAACCATCATATTTGGAATACCGCAATCTTCCACCCGAACCTGCAGACGAAATTTTGAGTTTGTTTTATTATCGGGTTTAACGAAAGTTTCCTGCCACCGCAAATATCATCTGAGCAAACAGTTCGCATTGGCATATTTAATAATATTTTGTCAAACGAATTTTGGCATTTGAAAGAAAGAGACTTGCTTTAGAACACTGTGTTGTGAAATTTGTAAAAAAATATCGTTAAGTACGAGGTGTCTGAAATGGAAATATCACGCTACCGGATTAGAACCATCATTTACCTCCAGTTCATTTGCAAAAAGTCAGCTGCAGAATGCCACCAAATCATGTGTACAGCCTTAGGTACTAATGTTGTATCATATGACACTGTGAAGGTTTGGTACCGGAAGTTAAAAAACAAGGACTATGACATTCAATAAGAAGAGCGCTCTGGCTGGCCCACTGATGTTGAGGAGACTCGTCTGCGAGAACTTGTGGAAGAAGTTTAGTATGCAACCACTGGAAAGCTTGCTAAGGAGTTAAACATTAATGCCATGTCCATTAGTCGCGCTATGTATTGCATAAACTTGACGTACAAGATCAGTTGCTGGGTGCCGCATGAGCCGACTCAAGCAGCTAAGAGCAGACGTGTTCGGGAAATGTTAGTCCGTATTCGACGTTGCTATTAAGGAAAAACGCCGAAGTGAGTTCCGGCGCAAAAAGGTAATGTTACATCAAGTTACAAAACCACACGTGTCTGCATTTACCGAGTGGACTCCGTACGGAGTCGAATGAAATCTTTTGCCATACCCATCATACAAACCCAACATCGCTCCTTCGAGCTTCTACTTTTCTCATACATGCAGCTACATCTTGCTCGTGCTATCTTCCATTCTGCACAGGACGTCCGAAATGAGGTTGATCTAGTTTTGAACTCGCGGCTACCAAGTTTCTGGGCCGAAGGCTTTGAAGAACTACTAAAACGTTGGCAGAAAATCATAGATTTAGGTGGTGATTTACTACCCCCACCAAAGGTACTGCTTTCATGCCTCTTTTTCTAACTTTATTAAGAATGTTTTCTGGTGGAAAACTTTCGTTACAACAAGATATCTATTTCACATTTTGTAAAACTTTAACGAATTTTTGATTAACAAACACAACGATTTCAAAGCGAGCAGTGGCAACCCTGTACAAAGAAGGGAAAAAAATTATCTCCAGGGCGTTAGATTGTCTATCCTTAATTCTAAAGATGTGCTGTTTTTAAATATTTTGTGATATCGCTGTTGAATTGAATTTTATCTGGTTTAAGTGCAAAGAACATGATATTTAATAAATAAAGGTAACACGCAAAGCGTTAAAAAACACCTCTTTGGGCCTAATATAAAATCTGAAAGCTTTCAGATTTTTATTTATTTATTTTTATTACATACATATATATAATACATTATGAACCATTTTAAAAAGAATATATATATATATATATATACATACTCTTTTTTAAACGGTTTATAATGTATGAGATGGCATAAGATTGCTGCGATCCGAAAATTAATTTATAAAAAACCTAAAAAATTATAACATGTAAATTGATGAATACGGGAGAAGGAAAATATAAGGTAATGAATTTCACTTTTTCTTAAGTTTGATTTCTGTTCAAAATATTTTGGGATATTTCACGAGAAACAATTTGATATGACTTTCGTTTCATCCGAAACGCAATGGCTCAACGGCTGAAAGCTGAATATTGCCTAATATTAATGACTTGCTTTAGTGATATTAAAATAATTCGAGTTTTCTGCTTACACAGCGGCAGCAGTTTCCAACTGCTTAAGGAATTTAACATTTAAAAGGAATTAAACTTGTCCGCTAAGTTCTTTTTTGAAAGACGGAGCGGACTGAAAAATTATGCATAGGTTAAAGCCATTTGATTTATATAATATTTTATTTGCAGGTAAGTATATGCACAATACACATAACTGAAAAATATTTTAAAGTTTGAACAAAAAGTAAGAATTTTTCATTTGAACGCCCCGTGTCCCCTTAAAAAACTACAAAAATATGCGTTTTTTCAAGAATAGCTTTATCTACAAGCAAGATAAAACAGAGTGAAAATAAATTTGCCTTTAAAAATATTTTTTTAAATCTTATTTAAAAATATGTAAAATGTAGGCCTGATAAATAATTTTATTGAAAAGGAATATAATTATTGTTAGTATTCCGAGACTAAAAATATTTAAATATATTGATAAAAGTTTAAAATTAAAAAAAAAAAAGAGAACCATGAATCTAAATGCAATATTAAAACTTAAACTATTTGTATATTTAAGTTATGTAAACAATTTATAATATAGAAAATTTATTAAAAATGTTTTTATGAATGTTTCACATCTTTAATGATAAAACAAAATGCAACAATATTATGACTGTATAAATAATGTTTTCTGAGGTTCTGATAAAGTGAGTGGAAATATTTGATATGCAAAAGGAATTCAAATGTAAATAATGCAAAAAGAATATGCTTCAGGATGCGCAAAAGTATGATACTACTATATCGCGGCATAAATATTTCTGTCCTCTCTCATCATAATTTGTGAAAAGCAAAGATTCCAGAAATTATAAAACTCTGTGTTTGATTAAGTTGGGTTTGTAAAATGTTGGTCAAAATTTTTAAAAAATTATATTCCTTTTTTTCTATTTTTATTTATTTATTTATTATTTATGTTTTTAATGAGAAATGTATTTAGCCGGGAAACATGAAACACATGAACTCTATTACAATCAATTATACATATCTTTCTATTACATTTCTTTTGGGATTACTGAAATTTTATTTGATTTTTTTCTGAGAGTGCAATATCCATTTCAGGATTGCTTTTAACCTTATTGCTTCTTTTTTCGGGAATCACTGCCTTCATCTTTTTCAAAGCATTCAAAGTTTTTTTGCGTTGAGAAGTCAAAAGCAATAAGTCTCTTTCTTTTTTCTTTTGTCCAAATAAAGAACAGCTTTTTCGTTTCGAAGATTCTCCTTTGGAAACTTCGTATTTTGAAGAATTTCCTTTTGATGTTGCAGTAATCACGGGTCGCATGTTCAGTTTCCCTTTGTTGATGTAAAAACCTCCGAATTCGGGCTCTTGGCCGAAAGGAAAAGAATCGACCAGCACATCCGAATTGTCTACGTATGAGTCTTCATCATAATCTTTATATTTGTCAAAAGTGTTCTCAAAGAACGATGGTCCATAGGTGAAAACTTCTTCAGCTTCTCCTCTCAAATTTCGACAAATGCTATTGTAATTAAAGGCGTTGCATGAATCATCAGTTGGTTCAAATAGCTGTACGATGATTCGTAGGTTCTCTGCAGTCCCTGGAGAGTTCTTCCAAAAACTGGGAAAGAATGAAATAAAAAAATACTTATTTAAGTCACCAAAGTCAGCTTGAAATAATAGAAAAACGCAAGCACGAAATTATACACATGCCAACATTCCATATCATGTCACATAAAGGTTTTTTCCTCCTCCCTCTAAGCATCTTGCAGCTCTTATCCTGAATTATTGAACCACTGAAGAATCAAAACATAAAAAGACCAGATTCCTTTAAAAGTTGTCCCATAAGACTCCAGCTCATGTTCACCATGCTTCAATTTGTCTTTGACATTCTTAATCTATATTCCTTTATTTAGCACTTTTGCACAAATATTGTATTGAGTAGCTGTAATAATACGAAGTTCGTTACCTCTTAAAAACTTGATTTAATTTATAAAACCACCCATTTAAGTGATAATTAAGCTTTCATGAGCCACACAATAGGTTCACAACAATTAAAATGAATTCTGTACTGTATACTGTTCGGTACTTCAGTTGCAGTGGCGGCTCGTAATAAGCACTGTGGAACTGCAGCACCCCCTATTTCCACTTATTATTATTTTTAATGTTTAATATAATGAACCCTTTTTTCTTTAATTCTTTCTTTATACTTCTACAATATATAATCCTTAAACTTAATGTCAGTAGCCATCCTCCAGTTTATGAAAAAGGTACGAAAGTTTTTGTATGGAACTGCGCGTTTCACAGTTCCAGCGGTCTGGTGTTTGGCTGTTCTGCGCATGCACGCACAGAGAGCAGCACTCGAGCCAGGGAAAGAAAAGAGCACTGTCGCTCTTGCAGTGCCGAAATTCTGGAAACGTGATTATTTCTTACGGCGCGCGTGTGATATTTGGCTGTTCTGCGCATGCGCTCTTAGGAAGCAGCATATGACTGATACTGAACTGTAAGTTCTTAGGTTAAAGTAATTAAGAAATGTTTAATTTTTCTCTTGCAAGATTTCATGGAAGTTTCAAAAAAAAATTTTCTTTTTATACATGTTTCTTTCCCTTTACACAGTTTTAAAACGAAGGTTAAAATTTTTTGGAACAACACCCCCACTAATTTTAGCTACGAGCCGCCACTGTTCAGTTGCATATAAAATCTGTGACTATGTAATATTTATTGCTGTTAATTAAAGTTTCCTATGCGCTCAACCAACCTAGGGGGCTTTGACTACCAGCAGTTTTAGTTTAAATTGAATGACAGACAGACGAAATAGTTTTAATATACACAGGAAAAAAGTTCTCTCCCCAGTTATTATTATTTTTAAATCTTGTTGCGTGCGTACGGGTTCGTAATAGACTGAATGCACATAGAATGGACGATATCTTGATTTATTTTACCAAAGGAAACACTTCACAATTTTGGAACTTTCCACAAAAATATTCGTACAGCTGTTTTCAGTATCAAAGAGTATATTAAGTAGTTATACTTCCAGCTACTAAGAATGTTAAACACAACTCAATGCAAAGTGCATCTAAAGTGCAAAGCTAACACGGGATATCTCAATATTCCGAAGCATGCTGAAGTGAACAACTGCTCCGAAACCGATGCTCTATCCGATCTTACACAGTTTTCCTCCAGCGCCGAGAAATCTCTAGTACTTTTAGAAATTGCTAAAAGGCATATGAGAGCGGTTACAGCTACATAGAGTATCAATTGCAGTTATTTATTACAATACCCATTTCAGTTATACACGTAGCGGACTAGTCAAGTTTGGAGATTTGTCGCGAAATTCGGCGACAAAAATTAGTCATTAAAACTGTCACGAGCTTGGCGATATCTCGGCAATTTCGAGAGACAGCCATTTACTTAATGTTAAATAGACTTACCTCTTTATTCTCCCTTTTCCGCAAACTCCACTTCTTCAGATTTTGATGTTACATTATACAAAAAAAGACAATAATTTCACCTTGCAATTATAGCGTGATGTTTTATATCGTGCAAGCATATATATAAAGGATTGACAAGTATTTTATTTGCGACAATCTGATGAAGAACGGTTTATATTTGTTGTGTACCAATAATTGCACCGATGATTATCCAAATACTGAGAAAGTAAACTTGTTTTCATCTCCAAAATCTAATTTTATGTGCAACAAATGAGTACTTACTATTCGCCAGCAGAATTTCAAAGCATTCTAAGGTATGCAAGATCTTTTTTATAAAAATGTCATCCTTTAAATGTCATTTTATCCTTTGAAAATTTTTAATTGAAAAAGATAACTCTAATTTTTGTATTTTAGAGAATTATGTATCATTCGATACTAAAAAAATAAAGCCTTATTTCGTGTTTGATGTTATTATAACAACTGGAATTCAATAAAATCTTAAAAAATTAATTATGGGCTAATAAATAAAATGGCAGTTAGTCATCAGTGCAAAGGCATTTAATTAAATCTGTAATGAAATGTTTTGGAAAAATTAATTAAATTATAACATTTTAGTTAATAAGATGGAACTGATAAATTTTCCCCGAATACTCACAAGCTTTTGGGAATATCAGAATAATAAGTATATATCCTGGAATTCAGTTACATAGCATTTTCCAGTTCCGTAAATTTATTCCTGAATGGAAACCTAAGACCTGTTTTCATTTTAACCTATCTAAGATTTCCTTCTGAATCTACGGTGGTAGTCGACACTAAACTTGTTTTCTATCTTAATTTGGGAAAAATACTGCCTTGAACCAGACATTCTGAAATCAATGGAGAATTTTGATGAGAAAAGCGAAAGCTTCTGTGAAAATAAATATGGTTTATTCAAGAGCTTTTTAAATGATGCTTTAACTTCCCAACTGCCTGACTGCCCAAATTATTTATGAAGTTAATCTTCAGCATCCAGAGAAAATGCTGATGAAAGCGGAGACGGATTTCACAGAAATAATTTACAGTTAGCACTTGCCGCAAATTTTACCAGTAACATAATTTATGATAAGAAAAAGTGTTTTTACACATTTTCAATATCTCCTGAGCATAAACCTGAGACACTTTGTAAGACATGAGCAATTATTTTCAAAGAAAATAAAATTTTTTTTACTTCCTTGATACGAAGTAAAGAAAGCATTGTAATCACGAAAAATTTCGGTGTCAATTTTGACCGCTGTCGGAACAACTTTTTTTTTTTTTTTTTTTTGCGTGACATCTGTACAGAATTCCTTTTTCAAAAACGGATTGTAAAATGGGCTTAAAATGGGTTTCGAAGGGATTTTTTCCGGATATCTGTAGGTATCCGGAAAATCTATAAAATCCGGAAAATGTATATATCTTACATGACTAAAAAAGGATTAGCCGTAGAACGTTGAAATTTTCTACATGGGACTGCTATAACATCTAGATGTGCATTTCCCTTTCTTGATTGAATGAGAAAGGAATTAGAAGAAATTTCGTTAGGCCTAACGTACCGGCTATTTGTTTACATTTGAAACTCTTAGTAGTAGAGTGAATTGAGTCAGTTGATGGGCCAAATTCAGTGTCTTTTTGCACAGTGAGACCAGAAAATAATGTAGAACTTTTGTGCACCGAAACTTGTCTTTCTGCCTGTTTTTCGAATTGCTTGTTTTGCCGTAGAAACCCTAATTTTAATTGCAAAAATTGTTTTTTTAATTGTTTTTAACTGCATTCGGTGTTTTAGGTTTTTCTGTATTTTACAAATTTTAAAGTTTTGAGTTTTTATGCACTTTTGCCTTGCCGCGAAGTGAAAAAGGAATTGATTGAATGAAATTGGAATTCGAGGAAATAAGTTTAAATGAAGTGCAGTAGAAATGTGTATAATTTAATAGGCCGTACAAGTAAGTCATGTGATGTCCATATAAGACTTTTTCTATTATTGATTGTAACAGATGGTGTGAGTCATTCTTCAAATAGAGCATCTTCTCTATATCACGTGATGGGAGATTCACCCAAATATACATTCATGACATTCATTTCCTTTTTTACAGGTGGTGTGACAAAATGATTTTTCGTTAGGACTTGAACTCTTCGTGGGAGCAACCTATCTTAAAAAACTCCAACTTTTATTCTTGTGTGTGTGTCACCACTTCATTAATAAATTGGTATTTGTCATACTTCATTATCTTAATATTCGTCATACTTCATTATCTTAGCTCCGAAAAGTTTTAGTTATACTGAAGAAAAATATTATACACTAATATCTGTGAAAAATACAACCATGAAAGAATTGTCGAAATGAATGAAATTTATTCTATATATTGCTGATAGTCGTACAAATAAACGTTCAAATTTACAAGACAAAAAGTAACCCGAACGTCGGAAATTAGTTTTTGTGTGTCCGCCACGCTGAGTGATGACAGCCTGTACGCTTAGTGGCATTGAATCATACAGTTTCTGAATGTAACCCTGGGGAATGACATTCCATACGGCTCCGCCTGAACATCAAAGTTCGTCTTAATGTGTGCTCTAACAGCTGCACGAGCTAGTCGCCGACCGATGAAATCCTGGACATGCTCTTTGGGTTACATATCCGGGGAATAAGCAGGCCATGGAATAAGCGAAACCTGTTGTGCCCTAAAGAAGACTTGTGCAGTTTGAGAAATTTGTGCAAGGACATTATCCTGTTGAAATGGACACCCGGAATGCGTCGAATAATGGGGAGGACCTCTGGCTCCACAGTTTCCCTCATGTAGCGATCACTGTTGAGGTTTCCCGCAACCTGCACTAGATGGGATCGACAATTATACTCAATAGCGCTCCACGCCATGATGTCAGGCGTTTGTGAGTATGACGCTGGATAACACACTGTGGGAGAAGACGCTCCTTTCTGTAACGTCTGACGCGTACTCTTCCATCTTTGTATTCGAGATTGTAGGAATATTCAATGGAAAGAAAAACTTGCTGCCACAGGGCACATCACGCACTGTGTTGCCGCTCTCGTTTAAGTCGGAGGAGTCTGTGATTCAACGAAAAGGGACTGCGTAAAGGAACCCTTGCAAGCAGTTCATGCTGCAGAGGACGGTAACGAACCGTGGAGCTAGGCAACACACCTGTAGCAGTGCTCTAACGTTATGCTAACACACGAGAGGACGCTGTATGATCCGTGATAGCCATGCGGATGAGGTGTCTGTCATCCCGTGCCGTTGTGCTATTGCTTACCCCACTTCAGGATTTCGCCTTTTTTGGTTCTTCTCTGTCCATTTCTTCCAAACACGCATCACTTGTGGCATTACATTGTGTGCGGGCTGCGATTGCTGGATAGGAAAGTCCACCCTCTTACGTACCGATGATGTGGCCTCGTACGAACCCCGTTAGCTGCCGGTATGGCACCCTCCGCTGGTGACGAGGCTTACTCACCACTAATTAAACGTTCACAGCAGACAGAGGACGATAAACAGATTTCAACGCAATGTTACAGTCCTTTATATACATGGAACAAACGGCTGGTTCTCATTTCAAGCATGCGCAATCGCTTTGTAATTCTAATTATTTGCCTGTCTTATCTCATTTTACGTTTCCTGCAAGTTTGATTCAATTTGCATAATTCCTTCATGGCGTTGTAATTTTCACAAACATTAGTGTATAAACTGGCAAACTCTTTTATTCTTGTGTGTGTGTTACTTTATTAATAAATTAGTGTTTGTCGTACTACATTAGCTCCAAGATGTTTTCGTTATACTGAGGAAATACGTTATATAATTCATTTTATTATAGAAACGATTGTCGAAGCTTTCATAGCAGTGAAACACAAAATACGAGTAACATAAAATTTATAGTGCAGTGATTTTATTGGCAATTCAGAATTAAAAATAATGTATAATTAATTGCCTTAAAGTAATAAATGATGTAAATAGTTTTTATGAAATTTTAGGTGCTTTATTAAATATTTTTAAGGCACAAAAGGAAGATTTATTTTTCAATGTTATAAAAACAGCTATTTCTCTATTCAGAACTGTTAATGATGATGGATAGTAATAAACAAAACTGTAGCATTCATTACAGAATAACTTTCAGATCTTAATTATTAAAAGGGAGGTATTCGCATGTTTCTATTTCTTTGCTACTTTACATTCTATTTGTCCTTATGCATATAAAGTTTTAGAAATGTAAGCAATACAGATTGTAGATGATTCTGAAACACCAAAAAATTTTGAAAGAAATTTCACAGTAACTTTTTTAGTGTATGACTAAATATTATTCTTGGCTAACATAATTAAATTACGATTTTGAAGTTAGTACTCAAAGTTCAAAAGTGCATAAAATGTATTACATACACTGTTCGACATTGAAAATGCAACACCAAGAAGGAGTGGTCAGAAATTTATGCAA
>KK120382.1:0-23903 GCA_000611955.2 Stegodyphus mimosarum | reverse complement strand
CTGCTGAAAAGGATGATTTATCATGATCTTCCGGCACTAGAACCAGGACTCCAGTGCGTGTATATGTTCTTGTAATGCATGTTTAACTCGGCCGAGAGATGCATTTTTTTATCTGGCTTGCAGTATCATCATTCTTGCAAAGAAAGTGTTGTGTTCTGTATATGTGGCGTATCGTTCGTGTAATTATTGCATAAGAAAGGCCCGAGAAACGAGCTTTGTAGCATACTGGCAAAGATGGGTCGAACTAGTGAAATATATAACACAAACGATAAAGTGTCTATCATGGAGATAGGAATATAAAATGTTAGGGATATAAGCTAAGAAATTCAGAGTTGTGAGTTTATAAATGAGGTCCTCAAGCCAGATACGCTGAAATTTAGACAAATCTAGGAATACTCCACCAGTGAGAACTTTGTTCTGAAGCCCCAAGGAAAGCACTTCAGTGACACTGCGATGCTCATGAACTGTAGAATGAGGCTCCTGAGCCCATGTTGCTTCGGGTGTGCAGATTATTTCTTTCAGCAAACTGGAGCGTTTTCTTCAATATCATATGTTCAGCAAATTTGCTGAATGTAGACCGCAGGCGGATGAAGCAGTAGGAAACAGGATCACTGGGGGACTTTCGTGGCTTCAGGATAGGTGCAATAACAGCAGTTTTCCATCCTTGCATGTAGTAGCCAGTCTTGGAGATAATGTTGATAATCCTAATTTGAACAGCATAGTAGTACCTGTGCTTGAACATGTCATTCAAGATCTTGTCATTTCCAGAACTATTTTTAGCCGATATTTTCATAATACATTGCGGAATCTCTGACAGTTCAACTAGAGGAATGCTGGTTGTATGGTTTATGTAACATTAAAAATATTTTGTATATGAGAGCGTGATATGTTGTTTGCGCGAAATTGAGAGACGTAGTGATCAAGTAGCGACTCAGCTTTCGTAAGTAGCACTTTGGTGTTGTGCGCCTGTTTACAAGTTTGTATCCTGACAACCCGATTGAGTTAGTCGAGCAGTCTTTTGTCATCTGGGTTTCTGTAGCGTTGCCATATTTTTCTTACGAATTACAAGCTTTGATGAGGCTCCGGAGCTGTAATTTTTTTTGTGCTATATATATTGATTTTCTTTGGCTTTGTATTGTAAACTTATGTACAAAGTACTGCTGTAAAATTTAAATAAACTATCATCTGTAATCCGGGAACGAATTAACTCATGTATATTTATTCCTAAGAGGAAATTTATTTCGGCAGAAACATTTCGGTTGTCGAACGGTTTTCAGGAGCGAAACTCGGGAACCAAGATTTCACTGTATATGTGTGTGTGTATGTAATATGTATTGATTGCGTATGTAATATGTGTGTGTGTATGTAATATGTACATTGATATTTATATGAAAGTTGGCTGACTTCGAACCATAGATGTTAAGGAAGATTCCGCCAAAGTTGCATCAATCGTTCCTGTGGAATTCCGAAGGAAGTTAGCCCTCAAAGAATTAATATTCGACCCACTTAGTTTTGCGCTTCGTAAAAAGGTTTTTGTCGACTTCCACTATTATGTTAGTCCCTTCCGAAGGACCTAATTAGAACGCTATGAATACGAATAATTGTTGGTAAGTAATTATTCCAATATATTATTAATTGGTCGGACATATTCTGTTGATCATATAGTGTCTATTAATGCACGTTTTTAGTTAAATAGGATCCCATAACGATACTTACGTATTAGCGTAACTAAGTTGTGGAATTAGGCGATCTTTTTACTGACTGAAAGATAAAAGTTACTGATCGAGTGCAAGTTGAAGGATTTCGCGCTTTTAAGGAAGATTCCAAACATAATTATCACAAGTCGGTAAACATTATCAACATATGAAAAGAAAACATACTTAGCAATTTAAAATACAAATTTGAATTAGTAAATAAGTATTAAGTGATACATTAAAAAGTAAAACACATTTTTCTTGAAATCTTTCAAAGTTTTAACAATTTTTCCTTCCAAAACGCAAGGAAAATATTCAGCAATAACAGTTAATTTTATGTCCTTATTCATGAAACAAAAGTGGCACATCGAGATTCAGTCGGAGTTGTATCAAATGAAATCTTAGACGCTGTTGCCAGATCGTGCGATCTTTCTCAAATTTGTTACTTTTGAAAAACATGTGCTATTAAAATTTATGCGTGGGCTATTTTTCGAAATTTTTGCTGCTCCATCGTATTATTATGCTTCTTTTTTTTTTCTATTTGAAAGTTTTTTTAACATCTCGTAAAACACTCACATGTTAAAATAAGGTATCTATTACAATTAGTGTATAATAAAAAAAGACCAATTTATTTATTTTTAAATAGAGGCTGGTACCTAGCAATCCTCAGTCGACCGCGTCTGGCATAAGGGAGCAATTTACAAATTAATAAACCGGAATTTCAACAGAGAAATCATACTTCGAATTATGTCCTTCCTTGCAAATTAGTTGCGAAGACGATATAATGGTTATGGGAGGCTACTGTGGTACCGAAGTTCTCGGGTTCGAATTCTGCAAAAGGCATGGATGTTTGTAAATATACAGTGTCTTTGAGGCGTGGGGGCGCTCTAAATATATGGCAGTGGGAGTCTCTCGGACCAACTCGGGGTGCTGTTCCTCGAAACTGGAAGTGGAAGTAGAAATACAACATCCTTGAAACTCTTTCCACCATTCTTCCATGAAGACAATAACAATAATTTACAAATAGGACATTTACAGTTACTATTAAAGCTACTAAAAAGCACAATTAATATTACTATAAAGCCCAATTGGATTTAAGAGAAATCAGAGTTGGAGTTACACAGGGTTCTATCTTAGTCCCTATCGTCTACCTCTTCAACGTGATGAACTTTCTCAAACTAGTAAATTATTTAAATTATTATATGGGCTGTTATGCCGATGATACCGCTTTGGCTGTCAGATGATACCGCTTTGGCAATCATCAGATGCAAATCATGCGATCCGAAAACTCCAAGAGTTAATGCCAGTAATTGATGCATAATCAAAACTCTCTTTAAGTCCTCCCTCACATTAGTATTAAAACTACATTTGAAAATGTGAATGGCATGCATCTATACGGTTTATCGGTCATTTGAGTGAAATGTTTAAGAAAGAAATACCGTTAAATTCGTCATCTGAGACTTTATGTTTACGCAAGACAAAACACCCAGCTTTGATAAAGAAAGTTATTTCACCTGAACGGCTCAAAAGAACACGTAATTTGAAATTAATAAGTCCTCATTTTCCCTTATATTGGATGAGTCTCATAAAAAGAGGGGGGCAGTTCTATATCTCCTAATCTACTGGGCCGATTGACGAAATTCAAATTGCATTTTTCATGTCTCCAAAGCACGACTTGGGGAATATATTAGATTTATATTTGACGGTATTCCTATGTTCTAACATAGGTATTCTGACACAAAATCAGACTTTTCCGAAATGGCATGCCATTTTTTTTTCATATTTCGATTCTACGACTTAAATTATCCCTAAATATTAAATTTTGTAAAACTTGGTGCAAAGTTTATAGAGAAATTCAAAAATTTATTTTTGCGCATTTTTTTTTCAATTTGCGCCAGGAATTGCCCTTGGCGAAGTTCTTAATTTACAGCAACCTATTTTCCTTTCTTTTTTTTTCATTGAACAGGAGCGGAAAAAAAAGTCCTTGTTCATACTTTAATAAAAATTTTAACAAAATCCATAAACCGTATTTGGCGTGATTATCGCTAAAAAAAAACATGCCAAATTTCAAAGCGCGCCAATATGTAAACTCATCTTGGAAAATTTTGAATAAAAAAACCCTAATTTTTTGCAGGTATGCCTAGAAATACATCTAATTTACGATGATGTTAAAACTTTTATAGGTTACAATACAAAAAGTTTTTTGAAAAATTTACAAAAAACATTTAAAAATACAAATTTAAAAAATAAATCAGAAAAAATGGGCGAATTTTATTTGGAATGAACCTAAATTTCGAAATGTGAAAGGAACAATGAAATAAGTTTAATAAAAAAAAGATATTAATAAGTTATTCAAATTCAATTTCAAATTCAATTAACATGGAGGAGCTAAAATTTGAAGAACTAATTTCTTTAAAAACTACTCTTGCGATTTTTACAAAACTTGGCACTTTGGTATAATTTTAGTCTTAGAAACCAGATATGGAAAAAAAAATTGGTATGCTATTTCAGAAAAAGTCCGATTTTCTATCAAAATACCTATGTTAGAACAGTGCTGTATATAAATGTAATATATATCCAAAACTGCGCTTTCGAGACATGAAAAACGCAAGTTGAATTTCGTCAATCGGCCCAATAGAACTGACCCCCCTTTTTTTTGCGCAGTGTTCAAGTGTACAAGATTTTTTTTGCAGAAAATTGATGTTTATTTAAGAAATTGCTTTGCTCTTGGGATTGACGGATCATCTAATCCATCTGGAATAAACGTTCTACACCAGTGTAAGAAGATATCGTTCATTTTCGTTTGATGCAACTTTGTCTTAATTAAACACTACTACTGTCTGCATACTCTCACCATTTGACTAGTTCACATGCATTTGAAGGCTTACCATCTAATCTAGATTACAAGATTAGAGAAATTTACATCTGATTTCACCGGTCTGCTTTAACTTCTTGTATGGACTTCTATAATCTTAATATTCTTTAATCTTGTATGGACTTCTATAAGAAAATAAGTGAAGGAAAGAATCCTCTCCAGTTGATTCCTTTCTTTGTAACCAACGGCTAGCAAGGACTTAGTGCATAAAAAGAGTTCTTAATCTGTGGGATTCTGTAAAACTTTATTTTCTGATTGTTTCATCAACATGTGATAAATATCTAGCTAGAGAACTCAACAAAATATGTACAGATCGAACAAATGCGACACATTTGTAGAGCTCATTTTATCAGACTTTTATCATTGTATTAGACCATGCCAATCACTCTAACATACAACCAGAAGATTTTAAACTTTCTGCTCCGAAGGATAATTCATTCGGTTGGCCCATAAGTCTTGGCGACGATAAGGAATTATACGCCCTACAAAATAGTATGTTTAGTTTCTTTTTTGTGCTGATCTACGTTTTGTTCTTTTCATGTCATTAAAATGCAGTCTCAAATCGAAAGAAAACAGCATTTTCGACACTTTCTGTGTTTTGTGTTTAATCAAGGTACCAAAGCCATAGAAGCTGTTCCAAGAGATTTGTGAAGTGTATGAAGAATAAGCGATGCCTTTTAGGGTGGCTCAAAATTGGTTTAAGCTTTCAAAGATGGCTATACAAAAACAGTAATTTCTACCGTCGAGGCATTAAAAGCTTGTTGAAAGTTAGGAAGAAGTTGTAATGACCAAAGTAGAATACATTATTGAATGATTTGTTGTTCATTTGTTGTTTATTTTTGTGGAAAATTAAAAGTCAGAACTTATGAGCCAACGCAATACCATGAACATATAAATGTCGTAGTTTCCATAACCTGTGCTGTTACTTATTTACAACAGAAAATGTTGACTTTGGTTATTCTTTTTTATCTCGCATGGCAAATGAAGGTAAAAAATATCAATAGAATCTCAAAATATTATTAATAAAAGATGTCAGAAATTCTTAAACATGTAAGGAACTTCTTAAGTGCAGCATCCCCCCCCAGATTACAAACCATTAAGAACAATGGAAACTTTTCTCCCAGTAAGTGCCTTAGTCAAAACTCTTTTTTTTTTTCTGATCGTTGCTTGAAATATGCAAATCAGTCTAGGCCAGATATAATTGAAATAATAAAAAATCTGAAAGGTTTCAGATTTTAAATTACGTCCAAAGGGGCGTTTTTTTAACATTTTATGTGCTACCTTTATTTATTAAATATCGTGTTCTTCGCACTTAAACCATAAAATTCAGTTAAAGAACAATATTTCAAAATAATTTTAAACTGAGCATATCGTTAGAATTTCCTATACACAGTCTCACGCGCTGGAGATAATAATGTTTTTTCTGTACAACGTTGCCATTGCCCGCTTTGAAATCCTTGAGTTTGTTAGTCAAAAATTCGTTAAAGTTTTACAAAATATGAAATCGATAATAAAACAAATTCCAAATTTCAAATTTGGACTTCCAAATGCCCATATTCGCAGCAGCATTACGTCATTCAAAATTCGATGGCTCTAGGTAGCGTCATTACATCACAATGCGAGAAACATACATACATTTATGCACATTCTTCATCATTTAATTTCTTTAAATATAATACAGGGCTGCAATATTTGGTGGCAGCAGTTTAAAAATGAACCGACATTTAATGTTTCCGACGAAAAATCGCAAAACGAAAACAATAGTCCTTCATGGACAAAGCCCCTTTGGACTAATAAGTACAAATAAATTATACTCAACATTAACTAGAATGATATTTTTCCTTCTGGAATTCCAAATCACAGTTCATTATTTTGGAGTCAATATTTTTAAATTAAAGATGCTCTTGGCAGTGTCGTTTTAAAAAAGTAGCTGCATTTGCTTTAAAACGCTACAGTTTGTAATAAGCAATGCAGCCGTAGAAAGGGCATTTTCAAGAGTCACTTCCGCCAAAGTCAAACTTAGAAATACACTACTGGCCACGGTAAATGCAACACCCTGAAGGAAGCAAGCAAATAATATGAAATTTACAACATTCATTAGCGGAGGTACGATATGCAAATGATTAGAATTTGAGCGCTGACGCACATCACGCGCGCCTGTGGCACCACTTCAAACCGTTGCTTGGAGTTTTCGACGATTTAAAGTTCGGCAATTATGTGCGATGAAAGAAAGCAATTGGCTTTTTCAAAAAAAAAAAAAAACGATCAATTATGCCTCGTAGTAAACAGCGATCATCGTTTGGTCAAGTATCCGAGTTCGACAGAAGAAGGATAGTGGCCTACCGAAAGAGGGTGGATTATCTTTCAGGGAAATCGGTAGTCGTGTTAGACGAAACCAAACAACTGTAATGCGGATATGTGACTGTTGGATGCAGGAAGGTACGACGGACCGACGTGTTCGAACGCATCCACCTCAGTGCACCACTTCACGTGATGACAGGAACATTGTGCGCATGGCAGTGACGGATCGCTCAGTCACATCACGAAACATAGCCCAGCACATTCAGTCTGTAACGCATCATCCATTGTCTGCGCGTACCATTCGACGCCGTTTACGGCAGAGTGGTTTGTCCGCAAGACATTCATTGCTTCGTCTGGAATGGAATGAAATTGTCTTTGTTGACGACTCACGCTTCTGTCTGCAACACCACGATGGTCGGATTCGAGTCTGGAGACACCGTGGAGAGATGATGCTGAACAGCTGCGTTATGCACCGCCACACTGGTCCTGCACCGGGTATTATGGTATGGGGGTATTGGATATCACTCTTGTACTCCTCTAGTACGCATTGCCGTACTTTAAACAGCCAGCGCTACATCTCCGAGGTGTTGTAGCCAGTTGTCCTTTCTTACCTTCAGGGCTTGCCCACAGCCATATTTCAACAGGACAATGCGCGACCACACGTGGCACGCATTGTCCAAGGGTTCTTTGTCAATCGCCAGATTGAATTGCTTTCCTGGCCGGCTTGCTCTCCGGGTCTTTCGCCGATAGAAAACATGTGGTCCATGGTTGCTGAAGAATTGACCCAGATTACATCCCAAGCTGCCACACCAGATCAACTTTGGCAACGTGTGGAAGCTGCTTGGTCTGCTGTACGCCGAGAACACATCCAAAGTCTCTTTGAATCAATGCTGAGGCGTGTAGCAGCGGTGATCTCCAACAATGGCGGCTACTCTGGCTACTGACTCGGGAAGGAGCCACACTTCACAGAAGTCTATAAATTTAATCATTTGATACTTGGTCAACATGTTATCTACTAAATAAATTTTGTTGTGACATCTTTTTTCTTTCTTGGTGTTGCAATTTGGGTGGCCAGCAGTGTAGAATGTATTTGGGACTCCTAGATGCTATAATCGCAATAAGCATGTCATTGGAATAAAAACAAATCTGCTGTGTTGACTTTGTACCCTCATGACCTATGTTTATATATAGGTCAGACATTTACAAAAAGAAAGAAATGAGGATAATGGATCAATAATGAACACGATAATCATGAGCTATTAAATTCAATTTTATTTTAAATAATTATAAAATAAAAAAATACCCATTTTTATATGATTTTTTCCCTTCTAAGCAGTAGATTAATAAAGTATGTTATGGCAATATGTCCTGTAATGTAATTTATTTTAATTCAAGTATTAAACGATTTCTTTTAAAATGAAGAAAATTGTATCGGAATTAATTACGCAGATCAAACAAAGTGCAATAATTCAATGTGGAAAATTTAATTTTCTATGACACTTAATAAATTCTATTTACAGTTGTATTTACAGTATAGTGGAGTACTAGTGCAATAAATCCTTTCGAGGCAATCACTTCTAAAAATGGCTTGTCGTTATAAGAACATAAATTAACTCTTTTAAAATGATTACCTCTGGAGAAAATCAAAATTATCTGGAATCATGATCATGAATGTTTGTCTTAGAGCGTAGTCATTGTGTTTGTTCTATATTTTATTTTAAATTCTTTTTTTATTAATTTTGAAATGAATAAGCTGCCCAACCGTGATAGTGATTAGTGAAATTGACTGCCGAACAGAAGGGTCCGGGTTCGAAACACGGAGAAGGCGTGGATGTTTGTAAATGTATCATGTCTGTGCGACATGGGGCTGCTCTAGATATGAGATGAGCCGAAAGTTCTCTCGAGAGTTAGTGGTAGAGAAAGGGGACACCCGTCCATCCGGGGTGCTTTCTTTCAAAATTGGAGGCAGAACTAAGCTGAAGTCAGATTGTTGTTCAAGGTTCTTGCCAATGGCAGGCGAATTTGACTCCTTGACTCAATGAATGTCATGGGCTTATGCTGACCATTGACAGATAAGTGAGACTGCTAGCAACAACAAACGAAATATTTTTATAATTGATGTATACTACCTAAGCAAAACATTATTAAAACATTAGAAGCTAATTCATGAATGTCTGTTTCTAACTTGAACAACTCTCACTGTATCTATAAAAGTTCCAAGAAATTATTCTTTACACTCTTTTTCATTATTAAAATTTCGTAAAAAAATTCAATAAGAAGTGCAAATGACAACATTTAGGAAGATAATATAGAGAGGATACTTAATACATTTTTAGAACAATTTCCAAGCTGTTTAAGCCATTTTAAAAACGTAAAGAATATTTTTTAAATGCTCAGTCTGACAGCCTTTTTTCTCAACTATAAGTCTGCATTGTGATTTCCATGATAGAAATGCTTTTCGTAAAATTCCGAGAGCTACTAATTTCCCTTCTTCTTCCACGACTTTCCAGAGTCTATCAATCGTGTGAGGTTTGCGCTTTGAAAGAGCTCTTCTCAAGAGACAAAGAGCAAAACAGTCCCCAAGTAAAACATCCGGGTATTGCAAAAATGCGTTGAAAAGGTGTATGTGCAATATCTGTATCAGTCTTCATTTTTCAAGGAACGCTGTGGTACTTTTCGAAACATGACTTGTTATTGAGGCTTGATGAATTTTCACTCTTTCAAAGTCATTGGGATAAAGAAATGTGTAACCCCATGGCCCTCAAGCGCGCCACCTAGTGGCCACCGGAGGGAATAACGGCCTGAAAGACAATAGCCTTACAGTCAGTGTATTGAAATCAAGTACTAAACAAGGTGTTCTGCCGCGAGAGTTATTTTGTAACTTCAATGTTTAATTATAATGTCCTTAAGTTTTACGTCCTTAAGTGTAATTATTTTTTATTTGTTTCAAAATTAAAACTAATTAAGACTCTTCGTTTAGTTAGTATGCCTTTAATTCTATTTAGCTGTAAACCCTAACAGACTTAGAATTATAGCTTCCTGGCTACAAATGAAATTTCCTCGGTAAATATCAAAACAATAAAAAACGTAATTTCCGTAAACAATAAAACTTTCTCTTAATAGTGCATTGAATTGATTTTAGCATTTTTTCACTCCACTTTCCCGCTGTAAGAGAATCCTGCACAATCAGAAATCCCTTACTGAAACGTTCTCTGTATTGACGGAACCAATATTGTACGTTATTTTCCCATTAGTTTTCGGTAATAAATAGAACATTTTTGTTGCAGTCATTTAGAACAAAAGCTGGCAATAATCATGGTTTTTTTGCTTTTTCAGTTTATTATTTTATTAATTGTTACTGCAGATGTATTTGAAGACTTTGCAAACTAATTTCTGCGTCGACGGATTTTTTTTGTCGGAACCAAAGATTTAATTTTAGAAACATTAAAATTATCACGTACCTTTTCTGGGTTTTCGTTTGGAGCCGTCTTTCCATGTAGTTTTCGCTTTCCGATTTATAATGTTGATAATTTTGCACTTAGAAATTTGAATACCATGCATTTCACACCATTTTTGAATTGTGGAATAGGAATATATCTTTTAGGTAAGTGTAAAATACATCCTTTGATCCACAGTTTATCGATATGCGATATTCTGAGAGAAGAATAAATTTTAATGTAAGACATCATATTTTTTATTTCAGTTAAGATATTGTTAACAAAAACTGTTATTCTAAAGATTTACTTTTTTTAAAAAATTTCTATCTCGAAATCCTTCTAAAATTGTGTAAACCCCCTCTGTTATATCTATCTAGCTATCTGTTTATCTATTTATCTATATAAAGATGATATATATAATTGAAAAAAATTAACAATAAAAATATCGTAGCAAACCAGTATGTACTAGAGTTGTTTGTCTCTTGTGTGAAGAGCGATTTAAAAAGTTTTCTTTGAACTCATGAAACAAATATTGTACTGTATTATTGACAGATAAGCTAATACCATCGAAATAACATCTTAATACTAATATGAAGGATATTATTGTTGCATGGGTTTTGTTTTTATTTTCCCCCCCCCCCAATTTTATTGTGATAATGAATCGATTTCTAGCCTGCGCGCCATATATTGGTAACTCAAACAAACATAGAAAGAAATGAGATTTATTCTTCTGGTTATAATATCGGTTAGAAATAAGCAATCGAAATGCCTTAAAAATCAAAGCAACGTCAGTTTTCTAAATAACAACACAAAGAAATTTAACAATGAAAGAATAGGGTTTTCAGAATCTCATAAAGAGCACCAAACAGAATGTAAAACTCACTGAAAACTGAGCATTAACAATTAAACTAAAACACTCACTGAGCATTAACAAACACTAACTGAGCATTAACAACACTCACTGAGCATTAACAATTAAAATAAAGGTAAAAGTGCATTAAAATTAATTGCTAACTCAAAAAATTAATAATGAAACACTAACAATTTGAACGTCAGGAATCACATTCGAAAATATATATGAATACATTAATAAAAAAAAAAATCTGAAATGTTTCAGATTTTAAATTACGTCCAAAGGGACGTTTATTTAACATTCTGTGTGTTACCTTTATTTGTTAAATACCATGTTCTTCGCACTTAAACCATAAAATTCAGTTCAACAGCAATATCGCAAAATAATTTTAAATTGAGCATATCTTTAGAAATTTCGGTACACGCTCTCACGCGCTGGAGATAAAAATGTTTTTCTGTACAACGTTGGTATTGCTGGCTTTGAAATCTTTGAGTTTGTTAATGAAAAATTCGTTAAAGTTTTAGAGAATATTGTTACGAATTTCACATTTATTTGGCTATTTATTTAGAACTGTAATTAAAATTCCTTTTTATTTTCCCGTGCAACGCACGCAGACGATTTTTGAAGAGAAAGCTACGTCAAAAAAATAATAATAACATCCATACATTTATGCAGATTTTTCATTTTTTAAACTTTAATGCAGAGCGATAACATTTAGTGGTAACAATTTGAAAAGTGAATCGGGCATACAGAGTGAATCAACGCAAAATCGCAAAACGAAAGTAATAGTCCTTCGGGACTAAATCCCTTTGGACTAAAAATATAAATCTAAATGAAAGAGAATATATTAGGAAAGAAATGGATATTTAAAGAAAGAGAAATTATCAATACAATTTAAAAATTTTCATCGAAACTATGATACACAATTAAAACAAGTGAGAAATAAATTACAGTCCGTAACGTACGGAACCAATTGAGAGTGAATTTGTGATGCCATAACAGGATTTTGAATATATGGAACTATGACGTCACAAAATCGCATGATCTCTAATATCATGTGCTCCTTTTTGCAATTTTTTATTTTACTTCTGTTACTTTAGTTGAAAAATTTCTGCCAACTCAGCAACAACATTTGGTTTTTCACATTTTTATCACAATATATTTGAAGTAGAAAAGCGAAGAGGCATTACATGTTAAACAGTATAGAGAAGCTGAGAAGAATTTCATAAACTATGAAATGGATGTTAGTGGAGTTTCAGTTCCACTTTACTTCTATTGGTTAATTAATATTTTAGCATTAATATTAAATAAATGTTATGTAATGAAGGTAAAGGGTGCAAGAGGCACTTCCTCGGCTATGCGAGGCCCACTGAGGGCGGAGCGGTAAAGTCGCTGAATACTTTTAATTCGCTTCGGGGTTCAAATCCCGGCGAATAGGCTGGTTGCATAGCCGTTATCGTGTTTTTCCCAATGTATAACGTGTATACGAGCCAGTTTTCCTTAGAAAGTTCTCCACGAAGGTATCCATTCCCTTAGGCAAACAAGCCTCGAGGGCTTTGATTGAGTGATCAAACCGAACCAAACGAAACCGGCTTTTGGAATGAATATATAGGGTGTTTATGAAGTCCCGGACCCATTTTGATGTTTAATAACTCATAAAATAATGAAGATATAAACAAACTTATGGCATTTATTGATGGAATAACTTATATATTTTCCTTTTCAGGTTTGAATATCTTTACTTTTGTAAATATCGTCTACGCGTGTGGTTAATTTCAGATCATTTCATTTTCCAGTCTAAATATCTGTACTTTTCTAAATATCGTCTGCTTATTAATTGCATTTTTCTCTCTTTTGTTTTTGGCAACTATTGCAATGCTATGTTTACTTTTGATGTGTTTTTCTAGTACTTTATGCGATGTTTCATTCGACCAGATATTAAGGAGAATGGGAGAGGAGGTCCAATTCCTTGGCCATACAGATCACCTGATGTAACTCCGCTGGACTTTTTCCTTTGGGGATTTGTAAAGGACAACGTTTACAGGAGGAGAGTGTCGAATATTGATGACCTAAAAGCCAGAATTACAACCGCAATAGCCTCTGTGGATGCCGACATGCTTGCCGGTACCTGGCGTGAAATTGAATATCGACTCGATATTCTCCGTTGGACGAAGGGGGCACACGTGGAAGTTCATTGACAGGGGTCATGTAATTTTTTGAGTCTATCTAACCATTTATGTTATTAATTTTAATCTATCTTTATTATTTTATGAGTTATTAACCATCAAAATGGGTCCGGGACTTTATAAACACTCTGTATAGCTATATGCGAATATGTGTGAGGTTTAGTTTTACTTAGAAATGTTATAGATGCTTATTTTACTCTTAACAATTGTAGAAAATCCCGCGTTTTCATTAATTAGCCGAAAAATTGTTACCCCAAAAGATTCGCGGGGACTGTTTTTCATAAATGAGGTTCTGCTCTACGATTTGCATTAGTTAAAAGAATTTACTACAACATCAATTCAATTCAAGATAAATGGTGTAAACGGGAATGAAGACATATAACAGAAGAGCAATTTTAGTTCATAGGAAGTAACTAAAAGTCACTGCAGTATTTAAAGTATTCTTGTATATAAAATTGGCAGAGGAGTGATCAGATGTAAAATGTTATTGCCGGCTTTTTTATGTGTCCGTTGGTTTCAGATTATCTGCTGAACTTCAGAAAACGTTACTTTAGAGAAAAAATCACTGCAATCTTGAATAGCAGATATTTGTTACTTATCACATTTCCTTACGTTTCTCTTACGATGACGTGTTTGAATATTCTACTGTATCAGTAGTCAGAAGTGCAGCAGATGGTGCATTCCAGGTTCATTCTCACCCCGATATTCAATTACTGTTTCAAGAGACACGTCAGTTCTGAAATGAATTCATGATGGCCGCTACCATGAGAGGTTGGTTTTTCTTATTATTTTCTTTCTCAACCATTTAATAATGTTTAATTATTAATTACTTCCATTTGATTAAATATTAAACGTTTTCGCTATGTAATTTACATAAATTATAGCTGATTAAATCATGCATTTAAGAAAAAATAACTTTATTCGATGTTTTGGTTTACCTATTAATACAAGCACATTTTTATCGACAGTTATTTAAGCTGTTATTATTTGGCCCCATTTTCATTCCGAAATATTGAGTCTTATTTTTGCCGCTCCGCTATATACTCAGAGGGGGGGGGGAAGGAAGAGTTCTATATATCCCGTTCTACTGGGCCGATTGACGAAATTCAAATTGCATTTTCCATGTCTCGAAAGCGAGACTTAGGACATGTATTAGATTTATATATAGCATTGTTCTAATGTAAGTATTTCGACACAAAATCAGACTTTTTCTGAAACGATATGAGAATTTTTTTCCATATTTCGGTTCTACGGCTCAAATGATGCCAAACTGCCAAGTTTTGTAGAAATCGCAAGAGTATTTTCTAAAAAATTAGCTCTCAAAATTTAAGCTCCTCAATGTTAATTGAATTTGGTATATATTTATTAATATCTCTTTTTTTATTAAACGTATTCGATTCTTCCTTTCCCATTTCGAAGTTTAGGTTCATTCCAAATAAATTTCGCCAATTTTTCATGATTTATTTTTAAAATTTGCATCTAAAAATAGTTTTCATAAATTTTTCGAAAACAATTTTGAATTATAAACTATAACATTTTACCATCTCCTTAAAGTGGATGTATTTCTAAACATACTCGCAAAAAATTACAGTTTTTTATTCAAAACTTCCGAAGATATACGGGAATTTATATATTGTCAGGTTTTGAAATTTGGCATATTCGTTGAAAGCGATAATAGCATCAAATGTGGCTTAGGCACTTTGCTAAAATTATTTGAAAGTAGGAACGATGTAACTTTTTAATCTGTTCGTGCGCAATGAAAAAAAAGGGAAAAGAAAATAGGTTGCTATAAATTAAGAAGTTCGCCAAGTGAATTATTCTTGCTGCAAACTGAAAAAAAAATCCGCCAAGATAAATTTTAAAATTTCTCCTTTAAATCTTTCACCAAAAATTACAAAATTTTATATCTATGCATAATTTGAGTTGTAGAATAGAAATATGAAAAAAAATAGTATGTTATTTCAGAAAAAGTCTGATTTTGTATCAAAATACCTATGTTAGGATAATGCTATATATAAATTTAATACATTATGCTATAAATATGATGGTATTTATCATAGTTTATTTTTAATAAAAAAATAAGGTAAAAACTTACCTTGATATTTACGTGTTACGGTAACCACCTTAGTAGAAGTTCCCAAATTTCCAGAATGCGTCAAACTGTGGCAACGATGCACATAACCATTCTTTAGGCTATTATGCTAATATTAACAACAGTCAGGCAACGCAGCCATTTTCGTATGCGTTCTTTTTGTTGTATTCTGAGTTCCAATGGTTTTATAGACAAAGCGTGATATTTTGCCTTCAACTTAATTTTAATATATCCCTCGTGAAATTTACTGCGGTAAAAAAATGGAAGAAACTGCGGTATAATTTCTGCAGGTTTTTCACAATATTTTGCACCTAAATCGTAAAAGGAATAACGATGAGATGCGTTTCATAGACAGCCAGCGCTCAACGTCAAGTTTGTGGAATGCTCTGATGCTTGTTAAAAGGAAACAGATCGCTGTATATATGAGAACAGAGTTAAAAAGTTAGAGAAGGACTTCGCAAAAATGTGTTTTATTTTTTAATGTATCATCTAATCTTTTAATAATTAAAATTTGTGTTTTGAAATGTTTTCCTCTTGATATGTTGATCATGTTTGCCTATTTACGACAGCTTGCACATAGTAAATAACGTTTACCATTTCATCTGCAAAAGGCCATCAAACTGCGCTAAGATGGTTGTGTTAATATGTAAGTAACAAAAAATCTGCTTCGTGATATTCTGCTTCTTATACGCTACATCTCGAAAAGTTTACGTTGAAGTTCAAGAAAGTATAAATTAATTAATTAATCACATAAAAGTAAAACATAAAAAATTCAACATTAAAAAATTGCGCATTGATTTCTGCGCAAAATTTAAATTGAGAACCTGAAAAAATTTTGAAGTGGACAATTATGACAGGCTTTTTAGTTCGAGAATTACTCCCTCGGGAGATTAAAGATACAGAGTATAAATTTTATGCTTAAAAAGGGCTGTTCAGAATGGCAAACGAAATGTTTCCTCATGAATTGATATCACGTGGAGACTTATGCTTTTATTAATAAAAAACGTATTCAAGAATTTTTGTATTTATTTCATCGGACTACTAGTACAAGAGGTTGGCAGTAACTAGTTTTCATAAGCAGTAATATTTTCTATTTTTCCAGGAGGTCAAAACCAAGAATTGTAAAAAGTAAACGTTTTGCTTTACTTTCAAGGTGTTTAACAATAAGAAGGATTTTTAGAATTAATTACATTGTCGTGTGAAGTGGCTAAAGTGAATTATTAGATAATCGGAACTCAACAGTAACTATCTTCTGTCCGACTAAGAAAATTCAATTTGAAACTGCACAGGAGGTTATTCGAAAGCTCTCCAAGTGTGTTCAAAAGGTACACTTGAGTATATATTAATTATCGGTTTCGCTGCCCAGACGGAAAAGTTGTTGTTAACTCTGACTACCGTACCAAAGGGCCCGGATTCGAACTCCGGAGAAGGGATGGAGGTAAATTGTCTGTCCCTCCATAGAAGGTAACGGTGGCGCCCATTATGCGCCTCCATGATAAAATGGCTGTCACTTCTGGCCTTAGTGGTGGCCAAAGAATTAAAATGGCTAGTGCCCACAGATAAAAAAAAAATATATTTTCAATCAGCAAATAAAATTGTTACTTTTTTTCTCTCCCTGACATGTGTTTGCTGCATTCTTAAATATTAAATGCAACTTTTGTTTTTTCTTTTAGATACCAGTCGCACTCATAATACTTTCTCGAAGAGTCTTCTATTAGTAATTTTTGCAGTTTTATTGTGCGGAGTAAATTCGGAACAGAAAAGAAGATACGCGAGTGCTGTTGAATGTGATCGTCATTCTTTGGATGCTGTTTACTATGAAAAATTCAAGCCAATCACAGACAATATTTTTGCAGGTAAATTTAATTGAAATTTCTTTCATTTTCTTAACGTCATTTATGAAAACCACAGTATCAAAATTAATGCGGGCTCACCAGTGGCCGAGCGGTTGAGTCGCCGAACGCTGATAGTTCGGTCTGAGGTTCGAATCCCGCGAACAGGCTGACTACATGGGCGCTTTCGTGCTTTTCCTCATGTGTAATATGTATATGAGCCAGTTTTCCTTAGGAAACCCTTTACGAAGGCATCCTTCGCCATATGTAGATAGCCGTCGAGGTTTTGCTGTTATCATATAAACCAAACCAAAATCAATACTATTGATTATGACTCAAATTACCTATTAATGCTCTAATACTATATATATGTAAAATATGAAAAATAAAATACGATGGCTTTGCTCTACGCGAACAGGCAACCTCTAATTAACTTTCCGCGATTTCAGGATCTTCTCCCTAGACTAGTACTTTCGAGAACGCTCTGGCATGTTATATAACCGCTGATATACACTGGTGTGCAAAAATTAAGGACGAGACGGTTTTTTCAATATAACTTTGTACAGAAGCTTTCCAAATCAACACATTTAATACTGTAAGATCCCCAATACGTAAGGACATGAGTAATATAAGCAACACTTAATAAAAGAGAAATCAGAGGGATAAAAAGATGCTTTATTGAAAAAGTAGCATGGAGCGCAATGCGACTGAAGGCCGAAACATCCCTGTGATGGGTGTCCAGCAAGAAACATCCGGTCTTTAATAGGGGATATGATCTCCCCTGACTGCTAGGCAGGTTTCACATCATTTGTGCATGCTGGATATGTGGTTGTTAATGAGCTGTTGAGACACTGCTGCTCGTTCCTCTTGTAGCACCAATCGCAGTTTCGGAATCGTTACTGGCGATAAGTTACGTTCTGCCACGGGTCTCCCTAGTAAGTTCCGTACATGCTTGACGGGATTTAGATCCAGAGACCTTGCCGACCAATCCATGTGTTCAATATCTTCACTCTCCAACAGCTCTTCGACAGTAACTGTGCGATGAGGTGGAGCGTTGTCGTCCATGAAGAGGAACTGAGGACCCATAGCCCTTGTGAAAAGACGCATGTAAGGAAGAAGAACCTCGTTACAATAGCAGTCCCAGGTGACGAACCTCCTTGGGAGATATGAAGGTCGGTCCGGCTACCAAGCATTATGTCTGCTCGAACGAGAACTCCGCGACCTCCAAAACAGTCCCTTTTGATGATGTTGAAGGGGTTATTGCGTGTTCCCCGCTCTGTCCAGATGTGTATGTGTCTAGAATCGCAACTCAGACTAAATCTGCTCTCATCTGTAAAGAGTACTCGTCCCCATTCATTGTCTCTCCAATTCCGGTGTTCCCGGCACCACAGAGAACGCCTTCTCCGATGGGCAGGCGTTAGAGGTACACACCGTACAGGGCGTCGTGCAAACAGACCACCACCGTGCAGTCTTCTGGCCACGGTAAAACGCGATATCGGTCGTCCAGTCGCCTGTGTCGTGTGTCTAGCGATTTCTCCCGCTGTCTGCCGCCTGTTTCTTCTGGCCTGTAAGGCAATATACCGGTCATCTGCGGGTGTGGTTCCTCGTGGACGACCACTACTAAACCCCCGGATAGCTGTTCCTGTAGTTTGAAATTGTCTCCAAAGTCGTGAAACGATGCTGTGAGCAATTCCGAACTCTGCAGCCACACTTGTCATACTGCGGCCTTCCTCCAACTTCCCAATGATTCGACCTCGGGTAAAAGCATCCAGATGTCGTCTAACAGATTGATTATTCGCCATTTCTCGCTGAGGCAGCAACTCGGTGTGATTTTAACTGCTATACGGCGTGCAATCTCTTTGCCAGAAATACTGATCTTACACCGACAACATGCTTTATACTACTCAGACACTCCCCCATTACGTCTACCTGCATATCTGCGCATGTGCTACCGTACATCACCTTACTTAATCTCCTGATTGGTCTTTCTGTCCGCTCTGCCTTTTCGTTCAGCTGTATGCTAATTTTTCGACTTCGTCCTTAATTTTTGCACACCAGTGTAAGTATCAAGGACCCCCATTTTTTTTAAGCAGACTGCTCCTTGCCATAGCTGCTGTAAGAACCTTCGCTGCTTTGACTCTTTTTTTTTAACCTTTGTTCAATGATATATGACGCAGAAATCTTAAATTCAGTATTATTTAATTTGAATCACTATTGGTTATGTAAATTGGAGCTTCTCGTCTAAAAGAAAAAATGATCTGTCGTTTAAGTGGATAAAGATATAGAACTTAGTGAACAAAGTGAAATTCTTCTGTGTCATTGTTCCTCTGCCTTCCACTCTTCAGTGACAACACCCGGATTCTGATGTGACCTGATTTTGAAGCTTCATCATTCCTATGCCCATCTACTAAAATATCACACACACACACATATATATAACATCGATAGTTGTTATATGTCCTTGAAACAGTATAGAAATTGCGATATTAAAATTCAAAACTCCCATACGAAAATTTAAAAAAAAATGAAAATTTGAAATTATGGTCTAATATATACTGAAGATGTTTTTAAAAGTACCTCAAAAATCTTTATGAAACAGCTTAATCATTGTATCAATAAAGTTTCAAAAAGTTAAGAAATTTAAGAAACATAAAATCATAAGATAAAAAGAAATTGTCATCTGATCTTGGCATGCAGGTTAGCATTAGCAATAATTTTAAAATTGGCCTAATAAGTAAGCAGTAAACCCCCAAACATTAAAGAAATGGAATAAGGAAGTCTTGTATCTAAAATAAAATGTTAAAAATGATAAAGCAAAATATTAGCAAAAAAAAGTTATGGATTATTTCACTATAAATTAACGTCACATGAAGACTTGGACATATATTTAGTAGAGAAAAACCTTAATTAATTATTAAGGACGTAGCTGTGCATTTACATTCCTAGTTACTTGCATACGAAGATTGGTTCAAGTACATCTATCTAGTGGGAATACATTTTTTTTTTCGGGTACAGGAAATCCAGTTACCGAAAGCAACAAAAAGCGGGCTAACCAGCGGCCGAGAGGTAAAACCGCGGAGCGCTGATAGTTCCGAACTGGGTTCGAATCTAGGCCAAAGGGCTGGCTCCATGAGCGTTTTCGTGGATTTCCACATATCTACTGTGCTACGAGTCAGTTTCTCTTAGAAAGGTCATCCACAATTATCTCCATAAGCAGATAGCCCTAATATACTAAATAATAATACCCATAATAAACTAAACCATACAGCTATAACCTTTTCGAGTTTTTAATAAGTGATAAAGTTATGCTAAATAATTTTTAATTGCAGTTCATGATTTATTTAATATTACATTTTTGATAAAGAACCAATATTAAGGTGAAAAATTAGATAAAAAAAAGTTCTAAAATGAGAGTAAAAAAGAGTCTATGGTAATTCCTTTCTCTGTTCTAAAATAGTCATATTAACATTCTTTATTCATTTTTAAAAAAATATAAATGCCCATTATAATAAATAATATAATTAGTTATTTCTAAGAAGCAAACGTGAGATTTACTTAGATTTTAAGAAATAAGTTATATTGGATTTTCTCTAAACTTTTCTGTATTTTGAAATGCAAATCTCTCTCGCTTTGTACTGCAACATCCTTGTGTTTAAAGATTCTGCTCCGTTCTACTGGGCCGATTGGCGAAATTCAGCTTGCGTTTTTATGTCTCGAAAGCGCATCTTAGGATATGTATTAGATTTATATATGGCATTACTCTAATATAGGTATTTTGACACAAAATCGGATTTTTTCTGAAATGACATGACAATTTTTTTCCATATTACGATTCTACGACTCAAATTAAGCAAAACTGCCAAGTTTTGTAAAAATCGCGCAAGTAGTTTATAAAAGATTAGCTCCCAAAATTTTAGCTCTTCCATGTTAGTTGAATTTGGTATATATTTATTAACCTCTCTTTTTTTATTAAACTTATCTGATTCTTCCTCTCACATTTCGAAATTTAGGTCTATTCCAAATAAAATTCCCCTATTTTTTATAGTTAATTTTTAAAATTTGTATTTTTAAATAATTTATATAAATTTTCCGAGAAATATTTTGAATTATAATCCATAAAATTTTTACTATCATCTTAAAGTAGACGTATTTCGAAGCATACCTGCAAAAAATTAGAGCTTTTTATTCAAAATTTCCGAAGATATAAGTGAATTTATATATTGGCACACTTGACATACTTGTTGACGTACTTGTACACTGAAACACGCGTCTGGTTTTGTCAAAGCTTTTGCACACATGAACTGTGTTGATCCAGATTATTTATAATGGGGAATTCTGACGGCGAAAACATTACTATTGAAGCCCTTAATAAGAAACTTCATGACAGCAGTTAAGCCATTTACTTACTATATTTCTACCTGGCATCTTGGAAAACTTAGTCGTAGTCCCTGTGCACCACGTCACCTGTTTGAAATTGGGATATATGCCCTTCAGCCTTTTGAAAAACAGAAATCATATAACATGTTTTATCGTTCACCACAAACCTGACATTTTAATAATTTTTGCTTTCCAGCGACAGTTTTGTGCAAGAATTATTGAATGACTGCATCATCGTGCAGGTGTTTATCTTATCGAATTTGCATATCTTGAAAAAGTATATCACCCATTCATAAGATAGCGAAAACAGCAATAATTTCACATCTTGTTTTTGTAGCTCATCGACAATTTCATCCGACATTAATGCCATTTTATGCTTGCCAATTAACTCTTTTATTTTCTTGAAAACATTCTCCTAAATTATCTTTGTACAAAGTTTTCTGAAAGTGCTTTTATTCAGTACTAAATTTTGTATACTTCTAGAGGAAAATTTGAATGCATCATTGTTTACTTGCATTCATAGGTGGATCGATATTATACTACATGAGCTAACATTTTAAGTGACTTCTGCTGTTTAATTCCTGAAATGAAAGCGAGTGCCAAGATACTATGCTTAAGTTGTGATATTCAGCTAAGAGCCGAGACAATATGCTTAAGTTTGTGATGTGTTTTACGTACTTGCTGCATTTTGAGGTGGCGATTTATATTCTCTGTTTAATATATTCAGCAATTGCAATATTTAAATCGCATCTGACACTTCGAAAAATTAGACCATAAATTTGAATGAACTAGTTCTTGAATTCTTGTGCAATTCTTTGCCTTCTTATTTCTTCTTCTCTGATAAGATATCTCTAACTTCTTCCTCTAACTTCTCTTCTTAACTACACTGCTGGCCACCGTAAATGCAACACCATGAAGGAAGCAAGCAAATAACATGAAATTTACAACATGCATTAGCGGAGGTGAGATATGCAAATGATTAGAATTTCGGCGCAGGCGAACATCACGTGCGGCTGTGGCGCCACTTCAAAGCGCTATTTAATGCTTGGAGTTTTCGACGATTTCAAGTTCGGCAATTGTGTTTTTCTTGTAGTTTTTTTTCAAAAAAAAAAAAAAAAAAGATAAATTATGCCTCGTAGTAAACAGCGATCATCGTTTGTTCAAGTATCCGAGTTCGACAGAGGAAGGATAGTGGCCTACCGAGAGTGTGGATATCTTTCCGGGAAATCGGTAGTCGTGTTGGAGGAAACCAAACAACTGTAAGGCTGCTATCACACGGCCGTTTGTTTCGGAAGGACAACTGTTTGGAACAATTTTCTGCCTTGTCACGTGATATACAACAGCCAATCACCATAGATCACTTTGGGGTTAACATATAAAGGGGAAACTGGTTCTACGCCAGGGCTGGTGCTACGCGGATGACACGGCCTTGGCCGTTAAGTCCGCTAGTGCCAATCATGCCATAAGAAAACTCCAAGAACAAATTCCGGCCATAGAGAAATGGTGTCAAGATTGGAGAATTTCGATAAACACGAAAAAATCAAATCTTTTACTAATCAGAAGAAAGAAAAGGAAAACTCCAGTGTGTGCACATATTGAAATTTTTGGTGACATTGTTCCGCAGGTCAGGAAGGCCACCTACCTCGGAGTTATAATCAATGAACAACTCACATGGTCTGATCATGTTATTACGGTGCGAAGTAAGGCGCATGCTGTCTTCAACAGTCTAAAACCGCTCCTAGGGAAATACTCAAATTTAGACCTAAGGAAGAAAAGACTACTATATCAAACAACTATCAGGCCAATTCTCACATACGCCGCACCTGCCTGGTCAGCTATGAAAGAAAAAGATCTAAGTAAACTACAACTAGTACAAAATAAAGTAATGAGAGCGATGACCAACGCTCACAGATACGTGAGCACTAATACTCTACATCACGATCTACAACTCCCCACTCTGAGTGATTTCTTGCACAAACTTAACCGGAATTTCTACAAAAAAGCCCTGCTTTGTGAGCATATGTCATCATTAAATGTCTTCAACTATTTACTGCTGTCAGGTGACGAAGACTTAAGACCCTTCGCGGCTCACCTCACCCGCGATTCGAATTTTCCCACTTAATTCGCGAGTAGTGTGAAAGTGATAGTTCACGGCCAGGAGGCGGATTGCGGATGAGCCCCGAAGCAGGTGAAGCGGTGCAAGTCGGGAGGCGGTGCAAGTTGGGAGGCGGATTGCCGATGAGTAAACTAACTGAT
>KK120381.1:13401-30910 GCA_000611955.2 Stegodyphus mimosarum | reverse complement strand
CTCTATGTAAAGAAGGAAAGGCTCCATAGACGTAATGTAAACCACTTTGTCTGCAACGCCGCTACAAAGAAAAGGGAACATTCGCCAAGGGATTTGGCGACGGAATCTGTTGGCGAGAATTTCCCCTCTGTGATATGCCGGTTCTTTGGTACCTAACCGACATTTTCCCCCTCCGCGACGTGTATAGGAAATTGATGAACACGGGTTAAAATGAATCGTTTTTTGACTTGTCGCGATAATTTAAACTCGGAAATGATGAAATATTAGGTGAAGTTTCACTTTCACTGGCTGTGGAACTTCCATTGTCCATATCGCTACTTGAAACCAAAGAACCTATTCTTTGTTTAAACTCTTGCTAAACGTAACAGTCGAACCTGTCCAAACCAACTTCGACATTCAGCTTCGAGCTTTGGCGCTTTTTGGCGACAGATATTTCACGCATGCGCAGTTGTTTCCCTTTTCGTTGGAAGGGAACCACTTCTGCTTCTGCGAAGTTTTCCTTCTTAACAGTACATATTCTTTGGGCCAGATCATGATCCCAAATGTTGCCTTCTCTCCGTAGACGATTATACAGCATTAGTTTTCTTTTGCGCATGCGCATGGTGTCACAATTTTGCCAAGAGGCGATAGATCGCCAAATTTAGTCCCGAGTTGCGTTTCCTAGGGATACGCCGCCGGGATACCGCATAATATGTGGCTTATCCGGCTCAATAAAAAGCCGCAGAAATCTGCACCAAACATAGTTTTCCTGACAGGTGCTTGAAAATCTACTATCCATTTTACTGCTCATTACAAGTAAATTTGTAAATTGTTTAATGCTGAATAATTCTGTTTATACAGTTAATATGTGTAAGTTTAGTTTATACTTTTTTAATAGTTGCAATTGAACATTGAAAGAGATTCTTTTGTTTAAAGCTGTATTAGTGTGAATTTTGAATGAACCGTGGTCATTCGGCTGGCAGTTGTAGACACTATCATTAGAGGAGCAAGATGGCGCTGCGCGTCTCACGTCCTTTTGAGTCATTTTTTATTGCCATGGAAACTGCAAAAAATGTTGCTGAACGATAATTTCTTTGTCAGTGCGAACTGTAACTGTATTTATAAGAGTTTTTTGAACTATCTTGCATTGTTTATATCATAAAATTTGGCTTACCTCTAACAGGTAAGATGCTTTAATTATTTTATTTGTTTGAATACTGAATTGAATTCTAAAGTGAAAGTGATTTTTGATGCAATTCTAAGTTACAACAAGCTGGGACTTTTTGCTTGAGGACGTAATTGATGTCACACTAAAAGTTTAGCGGTAAGGAGGGCACAGATTTTCATTGCTTCTATGAAGTGTTCTTTTATTTCTTTGAATTTTTGAATTTGCTTCAAATTTTATTGCAAAATCATATATTTTTGTGTGTCTACATTAAAAATTTACTTAACTCCTTGAATGTTAAAGAATTCTTGAATGAATTACATCTTCACTATCGCTGCTTTCACAGTCGGCTGATTTTAGAAGTCATCGAAACTTAATTAATTCAATTCGCTTAAATAACTAAATCTATTAAATTAATTACACTCTCAAATTTATAAGTCATTATCTTTTTGACTTTTCTACTAATTTAATTGTACTATCAATCGTACGAGTCTCTGCCTTTTTTAATTTTTCATGAACGCCTCACGCTTTTATCCTTCCCGATGTAAAATTTGCATATGAATCCCTTAAGTGGAAGGTGGACTTTAAAAATTTGTTTTTTAAGTTTTTGTGTTTTCAACAAGAATTTTTATACATATACTATAAAATGTATGTATTTGCTATAAAATATATGTTCAAAATTTCAATTTACTTTAAATTAAAATTTTTTAAAACAAATAATTAATTATTTTAAAATGCCCCTCGCGCTCTAATTTTCAATATTTTTCCTAATTTTCCCTTTAAGTTAGATATAAAGACATGACAAAAATATCTGTGTATCCGTTACTGAATATGATGGATCATAAATTTTTAAAAAGGGTTTTTGTGAATTTATACCCAGTTTTCGGGAAAATGTCACCTTTTGTTAAATATTATCGCAAGTTTAAATTTCTTAATAACATCACATCCAGAAATGCATACACAGATCTACTGTAACATATAACAAGATAGTTTCTTCCAAGTATTATTCATTTTTAACAAAAAAATGTAACTCATGCAGCACTTTCAAAACATACGAACAGCAAAAAAAAATTTGTTTTGAGAAAACCGGATTTAAAGATTTTCTTCAAATTTTCCTTTAATATATGGTCATGAGAAACAGCAAATTAACTTTAAATACGAATTTGTAAACATCAGATAACATTTTCGTATCATTTAACCATTTTTAATCTCATTTAATATCATTAATCATTTTTAATTTATTTTTGTCATAATATTACATATGACAAAAATAAACATATCGCAAATTGGTATGTGATTCGAAGTTATAGGTAAAAACAATTTATGCATTATATCCAATAAAGCTTTTAAAATTCATCCGCAGCATATGTTTTACTCACATCCGGTACAAAAAATTCAATGCTTTACAATATTTTTTACTATTTCTGTTTTTTCCAAGCAGCTAAACTTCTCTTTTTGCTTTAGTTCAAGCAACGTTGATCATACTTTTCTGCAATGAGTAGAGAAAACGAGTTTGTTTCTTTCTGTTCTACCCGCATAGCATTTATATAACCAAAGTTAAATTCATAGATGTCAATACTGACATTTCGAGTCTTTTTTTAGAAATAAACATTTCTTTTGGGCAAAGATATAAATTACAACATCAGTAAATAACAGTTGAAATACATTTTTTTACATTTTATCCAAAATTTTAAGGGCAAAGTTTATGTTGTTTACAGATTTAAATGTTTGTAACTTCTTTAAAAATTAGAATATTTGAACTCGGTTTCTTCTGTTAGGTGTAGTTACGTACATGGAATATTACGACAGTAAGAAAAAACAAATTCAATATTTTCGTTGATTTTTAGCTATTTTAAAGTCCAATGGAATGGAATTATTTAATGTGTTATTCCCAATAAACTATATGATGAATTATTTTCTTCTTTTTATTGCAATTATTATCAAATCCGTTTTAAAAAATCTGCATAAAACTGTTTTATAATTATTTTTATTAAATTTGAAAGCTTCTTTGTTTTTTAACGGACAGTCATCCCTTGCACCCTTTTATCCCATATCAATTTACGTTTATTTATTGAAATTTATAAGTCAGAAATATATTCTGCGAATCCAGATTTCTTTTCATTAAAAATACGGCCAGTAATTCCTCAATTACTTTAAATTCATGCGTAACACCTCTTACTTCATATTCAGTGTTTATCTCCGCTAATTCTTGAAATAATCTTTTTTTCATATACACTTGCTAAAGTGAGTTAACATATGCATCCCAAACTCGGAAGTTCGATTTCGATTTTGTTAATTTATTTTATGTTGTGTTCATAAAATTCATAAAATTTTGAATAACAAACTCGGTGATTTATATGCAATTTAATTTCAAACTTGTAGAAAATTCATAACTCGGAGAAGCCGATGATTAGTGCTGTGTAGATGTCTAAATCCAAACTGTCGAACTTTTTAATACATGGCAAACCATTTTCCTATCCCTTCCATTGTGCAGGAACAGAAAAAAATTCACATCGTTCTTACCTTTTTACATTGTGTATGAGATGAAAAAAGTCAGGTCGTTCCTACTGTCAAATAATTTTAGCAAAGTGCGTAAACCACATTAAATGTTATTATCGAATTCAACAAATATGACAAATTTCAAAACACGCCAACATATTGTTACGAAAAATTCGGCGGTTGCGCCTGTATGTAAGCTTTATGGCATAGCACTAGGGTTGCCATAAAATAGTGTATGGTAGGGTTGCCAGATTGGCGACTTTATCGCCCATTTGGCGACCAAATTGGCGATATCCCATGGTCCAATCGGGAAGCTTCTAGAATAACTTCCTGTCGAGATATTTCTCGAAACGTGTGGAACTTAAAGAAATGCTATATAAACCCTTGCGTTTCGGAGAGCAGTTAGTTGCGAAGTAATTGTGAAGTAGTGTGAGCGTTGTGATTAAGTCTGAGAATAGCTGCTTACTGTGAGAGCTAAGCTACGCGAGAGTTTTGTGAACGGAAAGCAATCGAGATAGTGCTTTGCCGTGAAGCTATCTTTACAGTATAGCTTGACAGTGTATTGGTGATTGTTCCACGGTGTTTTATTATAAGTTTAGTGTTGCCGTGAAGCTACCTTTACAGTTACAGCCTGAAGCTGTGTTGCTGATTGTTCCAGCGTATTTATTGTAGATTTTCGACGCTTTTAAAGGTAATTTTGGAACTGTGCTGTAAATAGTGATTCCTGTAAATAAATTGTGCTTTTTATTGTTCTGCATCGTGTCTTCATTGGATACTCTCAAATCCACGAACCCGTAGAACGCAACAATATAAATTCACGTATACCTTCGAAAATTTTGAATAAAAAGCTTTAATTTTTTGCAGGTATGCATAGAAAAATCTCTACTTTAAGTTGATGGTAAAATTTTATAGGTTTTAATTCAAAATGTTTTTCCAAAAATTTATAAAAATTATTTAAAAAATAAATCATAAAAAATGGGTGCATTTTATTTGGAGTGAATTTAAATTTAGAACTTGGAAAGAAGGCATCAAGTAAGTGTAATAAAAAAGAGATATGAATAAATACATACCAAATTGAATTAATATTAAAGAGCTAAAATTTGGAAAGCTAATTTTTTAGAAACTACTCATGCGATTTTTACAAAACTTGGCAGTTTGTCATAATTTGAATCGTAGAATCGAAATGTGGAAGACAATTGGCGTGTCATTTCAGAAAAAGTCCGATTTTGTGTCAAAATACCTATATTAGAACAATGCTATATATAAATTTATTACTATCCTAAGCCGCGCTTTCGAGACATGGAAAACGCAATATTAATTTCGTCAATCGGCAAAGTGGAACGGAAGATGTAGAACTGTTTCATTTTTTTTGTGCAGTGTACATATGCAGCATAATGGGAGGAAGACATGATTAAACATGTAGGTGGTTTGGGGTACACCGGGCGCGGAATTCAGTGTACAGAACTACCACTTCTGACATCAGTAACGGCTGTAATCCAGCTGCAATTCTGTGGAACTATGCTAGGATGACAAATAAGGGTACTTCACTCCCTGAGGGTTCAACTGCATGACAAACTTCCTTAATCGTAGTGGATGGTGAGTAATGGAATGCCAAACACTTGGCAATCCCATGAAGAGGTGATCTCAGTGAGTGAGAAATCGTAATATTTATATCCCCGTGACCAAGACTGCCTAGAAAAGATCCTTGCCAGTAACTTCGCAAAATTCTATAGGTCGATCCCGAGCAGGGGAAGAATTAATGACAGTTACACAAGAACTGGGTGTCCAAGCTCCTGAGACCCTTTCAGCGGCGGCACAGACCTCACAGTCCCTGCCCGGCTTTATACAATGAATGGAACAAGGAAGAAAACGCTAGCAAATATAAGTACAAAGAAAATTGAACACTGGACATCTTTGCCTCCGGGCACCACTCCATAGGCATCGAAAAGTCGCTTGATGTCTTGTCCATTTTGTCAGTCCCCGCCACTGGGACTATGGGGACCAAACCCCCGATGACTAGGTCGGTGATCTCCAATCTAGCTCCACCACAGACAGAGGAACAGACACGACAGTACCAGTACGGTCCCTGCCAAGCCTGAACCAACCTGAGAATAAACTCGGGCTCTAGTCCTGTGAAGTCAACTTATATACCCCCGTGGTTGAGACTGTCTAAGTACAGATCCTAGCCAGTACTTCACAGGAATTCTCCTAAGTCAACCCCCGGGGGGGGACTTAATGACAAAATAAATTTAAAAGAAAATTAAATATCTTAGGCCAAGGCAACAGGCAAACGCCCTTTGTATCGAGGAAGCTCAAGACACAACGGGCAACACGCATTTGTCCATTATTTTGTTCAGACATGACATCGCTCAGGATCGTCATCCCCTGTAGCTGCGCCTTGTCTATCTATACTGCAGCATCAAAGAAAACTACAAAAATGGTCGCCGTGCTGACAGTTCCTGGTGCTGCGGAAGTCATCGCATAGTCCGTGCGGACACTTGTGCTAGATACGAGCCAAGTTCCTGAATTAGGTGCATGGTGTGGCTATAGGATGCCACAACGCCGTGACAATATAATGTATGCCCTTTCGTCAGAAATCATGTATGTCAGAAAAACATGATTTATAACCTAACCTCTAATTTGCCATACATAGCTGATAATTTTTACGTGGTGCTGCTATCTAACGGTTTTAGTAAGAACTGAGAGGGGGAACTTAACAGCGGCCAGGTGACACGATTTCAAAATTGAAACTCTTCAGAAATATTAATACCTACGTTTTTTTTTAAAATGAGAGATTATAAATTCCTTGCTTAACATGTATGATTTCCACTGATAGCGGGAACGCAATAGCAGTGACTAGTGCCTTAGATGGAAGACATGAGAGCAATGTCCTGAGTGGGAACCTCGCGCGGAGGCTTTTCAAAATAATACGCAGTACAATTTATTTTGCCATTAATTCACCCCCTCCCCCAGGTGGTCGACGTAGAAAATTCTGCGAAGATACTGTCTAGGATCTAGGGGATATAGAAATTATGAACCTAGTGGTTCTCAAGGCCCAGCAAAGTTCATTTATTGGTCGGCGCGGTGGTCTGGCTGGTTCTAGAGAACTCTAGGTGGTGTCCTAGGTACTGCTTGGGGGTTGGCGCTCCGGGTATGCTGGGTAATGTTCTTGTGCGACGAGCAGGCCGTGTGAGTGGAAGATAAAAAGTTATTGACAACGATCAGTGTCAAAGTGATGCATCTCTCTCTCCAAGGTGCGAGGGCAGAGGTTGAACTCTATGCGGGAGGAAATCTTAGTGTCATTTAGTTGTCGGAAAGAGGAATGCCTATACGTATATTATATTATGTTATGTTATGTTATGTTTGGCGTTAATTGTTAAACTAAGGGATTTTAAAGAAAATAAAAGCAGAATAATTTCAATTACTACTAATTACTAACTGGACCTAGGGTATAATACAGGGTGGGCAGAAAGAATCTCTAGACTTACAAATATTTCGTCGTAACTTTAATAACAGTAATTTGTCCAAAACGTCCGTATATGAACTATCATTATCCCTGTGCAGCTTGAAACGCTTGAATGTTCTCCTACTCCTTCGCTTTAGCAGCTGTAACCGTAATTCCACCCTCGTATTGCTTTCCGGTAATTTCGGGAGGCAGAAAGTACCAGAAATATCTAGGCGGCCGGTTAAAAACCATAAAAACCCGAAGAGAGAGCATCTGAGTTCAGTTGCATACTTGTTGTTGTTGCGAGTTGTTTAGATTCGCGTGAACTCAAATATCCTAGTTAGCTTTCTCTTTAGATGCGCTTTGCATTGCGTTGTGTTTAACGCTCTTAGCAGTTTTAAATGCAACTACTGATTATACTGTGTGATACTGTCGATACTTGTATGACTTAGGAGAAAAATTCCAGAGTTCTGAAATATTTCTTTTGATAAAAATAAATTTTATTAATCTATCATTGGACCTGTGCATTCAATCTCTTACGAACCCTTACGCACGCAACAATATATAAGAAATTACGCTAAGTGGGACCCTTGAATTACTGTAGCTCGACTCATTTAAGTCATTGCATATTTTTTGGCTTTTTATAATAACTAACTAATTTATGCTGACTACGCAAACGAAGTTCACGCAAACGTTTTTAAGTTCGAAACACAAACTTTTTTAAGTCCAAATGTTTTTTGTCCTCTCAAACGTTTTTAAGTTCGAAAAAGCAAGGCAAATAAAATTACAGTATTCCAAAAATATATATACTAAGTCATTACGTTACGTAAATTTCATAAAAAATCATATATCGACACTAAATGATTTTGGTGTAAATTAGTAGGCACAATTTTTTATCTTGTAAACAAAAATGTTTTAAAAAATGCCTTTATTAAGAATTTTACATAAAATTACTCAAAAATTAAAGAAAATTATTTCAAGTTTTTATTCCAAGTCCTAAAGTTTAAACTTATTTTTACAACTTGAAAATCAGCTCAATTTAATATCTTCTAGAATTTCAATTTACATATCATAAACCTTTTCACACTTTTCTGCCAAATGAGGTAATTTCAATAATTATAATAATATTTCTCTAAAAATTTTCTATTCTCTAGAAAGGAAGCAGACAAGAAATGGCCCTCAACAAGAAATTTATAACTAATACTATTAATTAACAGCTGTTATGGTTTAATACAGAGTAGCAAGAATTAAATAGTGAAAAGAATTTGCAAGTTACATTAACACTCATATTTACTGATACCAGAGGGCAGCATCATATGGCGTCCTCTGATTCTTAAGAGGAAAGCTAGAGGTGGCTTACAATTGTTTTTCCAATTGAGAATGTCTGGACGTTCCAGCGGTCAGATTTAGAGGATAATGTCGTCGCACAGATCATCCATGCACAGAGGGACGCTAGGCGATAACATCCCACCAGATAAGACGCCCTCCCATACCTCGACCGATGACACAGCAATGATACAGGATACTGAACAAGACGCCGATCCACCTGATATTACCGAAGAAGAATTAACCAAACTAAGACAGGATATAAAGACAAAAGAACTTCAACTCGAAGAAAATATCGAAATTCAAAAACTACTTGCAGCTAAAAGACCAGTCACAGATAGAGACTACACTACAGAACTTATGCAAAGGAACATCGATAAAGCAAAGCAAGAATTGGATACTCTGAGGGGTAAGTACGATTTTTATTTTTCACGTGCAAGTACTAAAATTACAACCCATAATCCCAAAAGAAAGCTCTCGCAAAAGAAACATAAAAGCCCCCCCGACCAAGATGGATTTATTAAACCTAGCAAAACAGCTAAAACAGCTACTCCCTCGCAAGACCCCAATAAACTAATTAATACGCAAAATAGCTTTAGCTTATTAGCTAATCAACCAAATAACTCTCAAGCGGATAATAATAATAGTCAAACTAATAATAAGCAAACACTTAATATTCAAATTTCTAAAAACGCATCCAACCCAACCCCAATAATGGTTAAGCCGGAAGATGGCGCCACCTTAAAACAATTCCTTAAGAAAATATCTCAGATCTCCAAAGCTAACTTTTATGGGAAAATTACAGGAGAAAAATTAAAAACTTTTACCTGGTACTCCAGACGATCACAGACAATTAACACAAGATTTAATTAATAACCAAATCGAACACTTTGTAATAACACCAGTCCATAAAAGACCTATTAAAGTAGTAATACGCGGCCTACCAATTTCCACAGATAAAAATGAAATAGTACAAGAATTAACTATTTTAGGATATTCAGTGCATAAAGTTGTACAAATGACTAAATTCAAAACTAAACAACCTATGCCCTTATTCCAAGTGCAACTTTACATTACACCTAATATCGAAAATATCTACAACGAGACACACTTAGGACTTTTCATCATTTCAATAGAAAAATACACCAGTAAAATTCTCATACCACAATGTCACAACTGCCAAAGATTTAGACACTCTTCTGAAAACTGCTTCTTCCTCCCCAGATGCGTTAAATGTGCTGGAAATCACAAAACTAATGATTGCCCCACCAAAGGATATATAGAAAACCCAGTGTGTGCGAACTGCCACAAAAATCACTTCTTGTCTTGTGATCTTCAATCTACGACTAATATCGACTTCTATGAGTCTTGATTAGTAAATCAAACTGATTGCCATAGGCCAATAGCGGTAGTAATTAAGAAATGATGCCCTCTGGCATCAACACCCGGAGGCGAGAAGGATAAGCATAATCAGATTAGCAATATTAAACTGGCATTGTTACATCAATGGCATTTGAACTTGAACTCAGGCAATAATCTTTAGAGTTGCAGGAAGCAGGAAATCATTCTGTTAATGCATGGCATACTACGGTAATTTTATTCCCGACATGGCATAAATCAGCAGTTTTAAGGCAAAGAAATTTAAGCAAAATTAGGCAGGATGTTCGTTTAAACTTAATTAGCAATTAACATACAAAATCAAATCGTTCTTAATCATGAGTTGATAGCAACTACATCGTTGACATCGTAGCTCAGAGTGAGCTGACAGTCAAAGAACCCGAGACTACGTTGCGTGCTAATCGGAACTTGGAAGTTATACATTTTCACAGTTATCTTGCAATTATAAGCACTGAAAACACTTATTTAAATGATTTTGGCAGATCTTTCAGATGAAGTAACCTTATTGGTTATCGATGGTCACTTGATCGAAGAAAAAATTTTTCATTAACATTGAATAAGTAAAATAATTGTAAAATAATCAAAGTCCATAAGCTTTGTCAGGAAAAAATAGCAAAGTCCATAAGCTTTGTCAGGAATATGCAAAATAAAAATATTTACACTATTTACAGTTTTTACCACCATAATACATTGTGGTGAATCGATCGTGGACGTTTGACCACCGATTCCACAGTGGGATCATAATCTGTTAGTTGCCTAATTGCAGCATATGGAGAGTTTTTTATTGCTTCGAAAAAGTTATGAGCTGTTATGAGAATTTGGTTGTGAATTGGTTCAATTCCTAAGTCCGAGTGAATTTGAGAGTTTCGAACGAACCATGGTGCGTTCACGATTGATCTCAGAATCTTGTTTTGCAGTACATCTATTTTGAGTCTTTCTGTTTTGTTTGCTGCGGCCCATGCAGGCACTGCGTAGAGTAATATTGGTCGAATTAGAGAAATATATAGCATTTTTTTAACTTTGATATTGAGTTTTGATTTTTTCCCTATGAGGGCATAGATGGACATGAATGCTGCATTTGCTTTATTTATAATGTAATTTATATGCTCTTTGAAATTTAAGTTTTTGTCCACATAGACTCCAAGATATTTGTAAGAATTTGCGACAGGGATGATGATATTTTCTATTTTTATGTCCGTATTGACCCGCATTCTTGTTTTGTACCTTCTGTATAGAACTACACAGCATTTATTTGCGTTTAAATTAATTTTCCAGATTTTACACCAGTGTGAAATGACATTAACATGAAGTTGAAGATTATTTAGAGCTATTTGAGGGTTCCTTGATTCAGTAAGTATGACTGTGTCATCTGCATATTTAAGTACTTTCGCATTAAGAGGGTGTGGTAGGTCATTAATATATATATTGAAGTACTTTGGGCCTAAAACACTTCCTTGGGGGACCCCGGAGAAGATTACTTTTTTAGTTGAAAGAGTATCCCAGCATCATTTCGTGGTTGCGAAAAATTTCCTAAAAACAAACCAACCGATAATACACGCACAATAATTAAAGATACACAAACTAAAACTATAAATCAGGCAAACCAAACCAAAACCTATGCACAAGCCATAAATAATAACATGAAAACGGCAAGAAATCAACGTACAACAAATATCACTAATAATGATAACCCCTTAGATTTTCTATCAACAATAAAAGAAATATATAATCTGTTTGGAAAAGGAAAATTATTTAATTTCTTAAGCTCAATAAAAAATAATCTAAATAATATTAAAAACGCAGATACCCCAATGGAAAAACTATTAATAATCTTAAACATATGTGAAGAAACGAACATATTCAGTGATTAAAAATAAGAACTAACAACATGTTACTCCAACTTAAGAGGAGGTCAATATGCCATAAACTTAAAGAACAATATTAAGTATTAAATGTTTAAAAAAAAAATACTTGCACGTGAAACACTCTTCTACCCCTGGAATTCTAAAGAAAGTTGGTCGAGTTGTTGGATTGTTTTTGTGCGGCGGAAAGATTCTACGCAATTCTTCTCTCGTGTATAGACTGTGGATACACGATTATTTTTGTGGATTAATGTGTTTCTACCTGCGATCGATGTTGTGTGACTCTTTGCCATTTTAGCACGTGGCGATGGAAAATCAAGATTTTCCCCCGCTGGGGAATGGAAAAGGATTGAAAGAATGTGCAATTGAGTTGACAGCAGAAATTATTGATTTCGGTGAAAACGTTTTGGATCTGAACTGGCAAGAAATATTGTTTAAGGATATATGGACGCTGGATGATTATTTCTTCGGATTGAATCAAATCCATAACATCGAAGTTGCTGTTCGTTTGAAAGATTCTACAAAAACAACGTTACATTCTGAGTTGGATACACAGCTGCAGGAAAAATTATTGGATGAATGGAATAAATTCATGGGAGTTGCCACAGGATTAAAGTCACTATTTACAGGTAAGTGCGAATCCTTTGGTAATCTCAATCCGATATATTGTAATAAATCTAGAAATGATATTGCTAAGGATATTTTTCATAATAATGCTAGTATGCTTAAAAGTGCTTTAGTTGATCATGTTAATGCCTCTGATAAAAATGTTGATAATGTCAATTGTAGTTCTACTGTTACTGCCAATGTTAATAGTTCTACTAATGTATGTAAACAAAATGCTGGTATAATTAAGCCCAAGAGGCCTTCTAAAAAAAATAAGAGAGGAGCTTCTGAAATTCAGGACTCCGAAGGGTTTGTGCAACCACGCAATGTGGCGCGCCCTACTAAGCTGGTTAAGTGTAATACTGATATTGTAACTAGTAATAAGTTTGAAAATTTAGAAAGTGAAAATGCAAATATTAATGATGATCAAATGGATACTCAGGGGGAGCCTGACGTTATTGAAGTCACTCCTCCTAAAGTTAAGCCAATAATGGTAAAGCCTAGTATTAAGTTTCCTGAATTTCTCAAACAAATGAAAATAGACACAAAACTTGAATTTGCTGCCAAAGTGAACGGTGAATTTTTGAAAGTTTTTCCAAAAACTGAACAAGATCATAGACTCATTTCTAAATATCTGGAGGAAGGTCAAATTGACCATTATTTGATTACTAGAAAGCTAGATAGGCCTGTTAAGGTAGTAATACGGGGTCTTTCTATTGATTGCCCCACTGATGACATTCAAAATGAATTGTTAACCCTTGGATTTAAATCTCGCAGAGTAGTCCAAATGCATCGCACTAGGAGTAAAGCTCCTATGCCACTATTTTTAGTTCATTTAGAGAATTTCCCAAATGTGCAAAAAGTGTATGATATAAACAAATTGCTATGTTTTTATGTAACAATTGTTCCTTACAAAGTGCGTGGAGGTGTTGTGCAATGCCATAATTGCCAGCACTTCCATCACTCTTCTGAGAACTGTAAGCTCCAGCCTAGATGCGTAAAATGTGCAGGTGCACATAAAACTGTTGATTGTAAAATGAAACGTACTGATAATCCTGTATGCTGTAACTGCCTAAGTCCGGGTCATACAGCGAACTACAAGGGATGCCCGAAGTTTCCGGTGTTCCGGTCCAATTCTACAGGCAATCAGGCTACTGGAAAAAACTCCACAAATGCCAGCACTGCAACCAAGCGATCTGGTGTTATACCTGGGGTGAGCTACGCTAGTGCCATGAAGGGAGGCGCAGCGGGTCAATCAACAGTAACTGAGGACACTTCTGCTACTATTATAAAGAAAAAACAATCTGATATGGACTCTAATTTTAATACTAATTCAAATTCTAATATTGTAAAGAAAAATGTTAAAGGTAAAAATACTGGTGGTGTTAATTCAAACTCTTTTAAAGAACTGTTTGACCTAGTTAAAGAAATTTTTGATGTGTTTAAAGGCACATCTATTGCTAATATTTTGTCAAAAATTTCTGCCAAGCTGCCCGAGCTACAACAAGCCGAGCATGCTATTGATAAATTGTTTATTGTTTTTGAAATGTTTGAAGAAATTTTCAGTTCTAATTCTAGTCAAGTATGAATAATAATGTGTATAATTTTGTAAATATAATTAGTTGGAACGCAAATGGGTTGTCTCGTAAGCTCAATGAGCTGCGGGATTTTATGAATAAGTACAATCCCGAGTTAATGTTCCTACAAGAACACAAGCTTGGCCCTACATCTCCAATCTATGTTGCTAACTACTGTACATATCGCACCAGCAGAGATGTGAACTCGTCACGTGCAAGAGGTGGTGGAACTGCACTTCTAATTAAACGCTGCATCCCTCATTATCATATAACATTACCACAGCTTTTAGCCATAGAGGCCACAGCTATTTCCATCACAACAAACACAGGCACAACATACACATTCGTCTCCACCTATATTCCACCAACGAAACCTGTGGCTGCTGTAGAAGCAGACCTCAAAGTGCTACTAACACTTGGAACACATGTTATTTTGGGTGGAGATTTGAACGCACGACACCGCGCATGGAACTGCTATACAACTAACTCTTTAGGCAAATTAATTTATAATTTAGTCGGCAAAGTCGGCTTTAGCATAGCAGCTCCAAAAACCCCAACACGGTATACTGTTGGTTCAACGGGGATCTTGGATTTCTTCCTTCTCCGAAATACCAGCGCTCCGCTGGATATTTCGGTTTTGGATGAGCTATCCTCAGATCATAACCCGGTTAAAATCATACTTGATATCAGCAGTTATACCTCAACATACAAAAGAGCCTTTCGTACTAACTGGCATGAATTTGCCAAAGCTCTAAACAACATTCAATACACGATTCCAACGGTACAAGAGAGGGATGACATTGACAGTTTAGTTAGTGAATTCACTAATCAGATACAAAAAGCATTTGAACAATCTAGGACTGAAATCAAGGCCAACAAGCAATATCGTCCAAGGGAAATCAGACTGCTGGTGCGAGAAAGAAACGCTGCCAGACGACAGTTTCAACGTACACGCCATCCTGATGATAAAAGGAAGTTAAATCGCCTATGTGAAGCTGTCAAGTCTCTTACTAATGTACATGCACAACACAGCTGGACCAGATACCTTGAATCCCTTTCTGTGGAGGATAATTCTCTGTGGAAAGCGGTGAAAAGGTATACAAAATGCCACACATTCATTCCGCCCCTTAAAGGCCCGCAAAGAATCCACTACACTGAAACTGAGAAAGCAGAACTTTTAGCTACGCATCTGGAATCTCAGTTTTGCACTAACAACATTGGTGACACAAACACGGATCACTTCATTTCTAGTTTTCACAACAACTACACAACAAGTCCCTACACAGACAACATCATCACAGTCATGCCGTCGGAGGTCTCTGGATATATCAAGAGATTGAAGAAAAACAAGAGCCCTGGATATGATGGAATAACCAATTGCATGATTAAACATTTTCCTCCTAAAACCATATGCTACCTAACGAAGATCATCAATATTATTCTGAAGATGCAACATTTCCCGAAGACCTGGAAGCTTGCCAAAGTGGTTCCACTTCTTAAACCCAATAAGCCTGCGACAGAACCAGCATCATATCGACCAATAAGTCTACTGTCTACGCTAAGCAAAGTGGTGGAAGCAGTTATTCTTAAAAAAGTCAATGAGCATCTGGAGCAGAACAACTCAATTATTCCCTACCAATTCGGCTTCCGTAGTAAGCATTCTACAACTCATCAGCTTTATCGGGTTGTTGAAATGATCACTGGTGGATTTCAACGGAAAAGAGTCACAGGAGGAGTCTTTCTAGACGTCGCTAAGGCCTTCGACCGTGTATGGCTGGATGCCCTTATATACAAATTACACTGTCTGGGTCTCCCAGGCTACATCATTAACATAATTAAATCCTACCTGACCGGTAGACACTTTGTCGTTCACGTATTAGGCACACATTCAACAGCCAGACCCATAAAGGCTGGAGTCCCCCAGGGGTCTCTTTTGGGCCCCACATTATTCAACATATACGTGAACGACATCCCCACCACACCTGACACGACACTCGCAATGTATGCTGATGACACTGCGATCCTCACACAAAGTGCATTTATTGGTTCAGCAATTCAACGATTACAAAACCACTTACAATTACTAGAGACTTGGCTAGTGAAGTGGAAAATCAAGATAAACGTTGATAAAACGGCAGCCATCCTGTTCACCAAAAAAGTGAAAACTCCTAAAAATTTACAGTTATATGGAGAGACCATCCCCTGGGCCAAGCAAGTCCCTTATCTTGGGGTGATCCTCAACAAAAGGTTATCATGGAACCCACACATTACAAGTAGTCTTAAAAAGTTTCGAGTACGTCAAAAAATACTTTACCCCTTAATTTCTCGAAACTCCGTTCTATCTATAGATAATAAGTTACTTATTTATAAATCCTTGTTGCGTTCTATTATTTGTTATGCTTGCCCTGTGTGGGCGTACTCTTGTAAGTCTATTCGCAAAAAACTACAAACAGCGCAGAACAGTGTTCTACGCCAAATAGTATGTGCCCCATGGTACATTAGAAATCAGCGCTTGCATGACGAACTTAAAATTGAATATATTAAAAGTTATTGTTGCCGTCTGGCACGTAAGTTTTTTGAAGGTCTGGGGGATCTTAACAATCCCACCATGACCATTTATGACTATGATGTCAATGATATTGTCAATGTTAGACGCCCTCGGGCTATCTTAAATGTTAATCTTGACTAATGCCTATTACTCTGTTGTAATGACTTGTACGACAATTCTGTTGCATTATTGTATTTTGTATTTATCAAGTGTTATTTGCATTGTATTCCTCTCCTGTTCTATATTTTTATACATTTAATCGGATTGAGTGCACCTCTGTATTCGCATGTTACCTAACATCATGATTTTGTTTTCTTTACGCATATAATTAGTGTGTCACCAGTTCAGCGTTCTTCTCTTTCTAAACAGGCACTTTCGGTTTTTTTGTGGGATTTTGAATGGCTTTATTTACTTTTAAATTTTACTTTTCATAGGGCAAGTTATTGATAATATCTCCGCCTTCCTTTTGTTTTTACTTACTTTAATTAGTACCTTTCATATATATAATTACATATTTAAAAAAAATCTATTATTACTTATTTTTAAGTTATTTTGTACTTGCCAATTTATTAGAATCATACTTATGCATTCGATGAGGGGTAGGGTCCTTTGACCCATGCACCCTGGTTTTCGAACCACTCTCCTCGCCATTCTTCTACCCCTCAGACAGAAGATCAACCAGCAACCAATCAAATCTCTCCTGATTAAGAGCGCAAGACAACTCCAAGTTTCGACCAAAGAACCTTCAGTTGCTACACCAACACCGCCCAGAAAGAACTCTTACTACCTAAGCACAACTTTAGCACCTTCAAACTTCAAGATCCCAAACTCCAATACCTCTGTCACAACATCTGTACCGCCAAGCTTCGACAAGTCTATCTTAATATATCTAAAGAAAAAAAGGACTTTTTTCCACTTCAGCTCTACCAGCTTCACTTATGTTTTCTAATATTCGGAAACAGCTTCATCTTCGATTGGGATAGGCTATGTCCAGGTGCCCATTGCAACGGAACGCATGTTCACGGACAGAATGCCTTCTTTCGATATTTTGGCATGTTATTTCTAGTATATTACGAAACCTTTCTTTCTTTCTTTTTTTTTATA
>KK120381.1:699-13370 GCA_000611955.2 Stegodyphus mimosarum | reverse complement strand
AATATTCCTGGCTTATTTATTTATTTTTTATGCTTTTGCATAAATTTAATTTTATGTGACCTAATTTTAGATCTGTATCGTCATTCCCCAAAATTTATCATTTCTGGAATTTCGATTTTTAAGAAAGTGATGTGATTTTATCCTTCACTTAAACCTTTAGAGATAATTTTGTTTATTAATAATTTTGATTTTAATTATTAGTAAAATGTTTGAAGCATAGCAAGAATTGAAACACAATGTGGAAAGGCCTACAGTAAATTTTATAGGGAGATGATAGGAAAATTTCTGTAATTTCAAATTAATACTTAAATTTCTGGCATTACCTGAGGCAAAAAGGTAAATGCGTGCCCCTATATATATATCAAAATAGCTATATTTGTATTAAACAAAAGTGACTGTCAATCAAAATATCATAATTCTTATTTTTAACCGTAGCTTCATAAATTCACGAAAATAATGTAAGCAATTTTTTATAACTTTCATATGAAAATGTTAAAAAAATCGTTTTTTGATAAATAAGAAAAAACATAGAAATAATTTGCATTAATTTCCAAGTTTTCTTGCCATTCTTTCTATTGTTTTATTAATTTAAGTTTGTCGAAGCTTATTTCCCCTAATAATAACCGATAAATGTAAAAACATAATTAAGGAAATTTTCGAATTCGCATAGCCAATTTGGCACCCTTCTAGTAACCCACCTGAGGCAACTGCCTCACCCTTGTCCTGGCTCTGTTCAAGACATATGAAGCATTTATGTTAACAGCCAATGCGTAATTAAAGAACTATTACATTATAGGCGCCGTGTGTACCGACCTCTGTCTTCGCAGTCTTGATTGTATATCTCTAGTTACAAATACATATTTCCATATTTTTTAATTTAAAAAAAAGTGCCCGAAATTTATAGACATTTTTTTATTTAAAAAAAATTCATGAACTTTTTACACATTTCTCCCGTTCCTATACATATATTTAGGAAAATTTCGTATCATTATAAACAAACAACACAAAACTTTGAATCTTATACGACAAAAATCGGACACAAATTGAAGAGCGACATGTTCGTAACTAAAAATAATTTCTTCTACATTAATGAAATTATTAGTGTCATATTTATTTATAAATATATAAAATATATTTATAAAATTCTGTTCGTATATATAAAATTTCTAATGATACTAAATAATTTCTGATGTTAAAACATAACATGATGAGCGTTTCTGTGCTTGTTGCTTAAAAATGTGAAACATGTTAAAAATATTGATCAATACTTTTTTTTTAATGAAGATCCTATTCGCAGAATTCCTTTAGCATTCGTGAGCGCAAGCAGGCGTCAATACTGGCATGCAGGCAACTCGTAATATTATTTTCATTAATTAGAAAAGAAAAATATTTGTATTTTAAAGAATGCTTTTGTACCATTACCAGATTAGTATTCTAAAGAAATAAAATTTCATGAGACTATTAAAAACGTACTTTTAGACTTTGAAAACATGCATATTATTTATTAGCTTGAAAATTCTTCCGGCGTGCAAAATATAATAAAATTATAAGGACACATCATAAAACAAATCACTAAGTGGCATTGTGACAGTTTAACCGTAACTGGACTTTTAACCTCTTATTTACTTTCTAAAGATTTATTTGTATTATTTTATATACTTAAAACTGTAACTGTAAACTGAATCTATACGTATGTAACTGTACGTATGTACGTATGTAATAGCATACGTATGTATGTAGTTAATAGCATAGTGTCGCTTGCAAAGCATACATCTTTGCATGAAGATGACTACTAATTATTTTACTCTACTAATTATTTTACTCAGCGAATTATTTCTCTTCCAGTACAAGGCCCAGCAGTGACCAAGCGGTGAAATCACTGACCACGGGTAGTTCGACTCGAATCGTGCGACCGATCTGGTTGTATGGGTGAAAGTAATGAATTTTCAGTACCAGGTATATATTTTTTTAATTGAAACCTGCATGAGCAAACACTTTCATTTCTGTCAGTGCAACCAATATTGTTGCAATAATTACAAGTTTTGTATTTAAATAGATAAATAGATGTTTTGATGCATTATACAAAGATACTTTTTTTTATTAAGCTGCATGTTTTTAATTTAGAAAATCGAAAGCGCAGATTAATATTGAAAGACTAATATTAATATAGATTAATATTGAAAGAATAGTAATATTTTGAAACTTTGTAACGCAATCTTTTAAATCCATATACCTTGCAAAAATGAGAAATAATTCAAACTGATGATTTCAGCTTTGGCATAATTTTCTCATGAATAGTAGAGTTCAGTTGTCTGAATATTAAAAATATTTAGAAATTATAGCAAAAATTTAAAAAACACACGGGAAAAAATCTGAATTTCGCAGATTAATTCAGAATTTGCAAAACTTTAAATATCTGCTAAATTTTAAAACACCATCTAGAAAATAAGCAATGCGTGGAACATATTAATTATGAAACTCGAAAAAACAAAGATATTTTAAGTTAAAGATTACAAGTTTTCAAAATTGTTATATTTTACTCTCTTGATGTTTCGTTACACTTTGCTTCACTAGATGGCGCAGCGTTTGTTTTCAGCTTTAGCTCTTTTTTTCGTCACATGTTTTTTTAATCTGACGAGATTTATTCCAATCTAAATTACTCTCCGGTTCCATTTTAGCCTAATTTCAAATGCAGGCGATATTTTTAAACACTTTTTTCATGTGAGATGTTGCTGACATATTGTTATAAATGAAAATTATGCAATTTTGTTAATTTTCGGTGGGCCAACTTTAATTTCATACCTTTCCTTATTTTGTTCAAAATGAATTTAAATAATGAGATGCTTTTAAATCATCAAACTTTTGATATAGGAGGATTAATTTTGTTCGCTTCGTGTTGGAAATAGTTGTCACAAGAGAGAAATCTAGATTTTCTCTAATGCAAATAAATATATTTAAATTTTTTTTTTAAAGTGCAATCTTTGTTGATATATATTACAACGAGCAATATATCATCTTTATTATATGCGGCTTAAGTGTCTGTTTGTCGCCGATAGTTTATTGGTTGCTTGCGTAACAGTACTAGCCAATGGAGTGAAGTTGCTACGACATTCAAATAGTAAAATAAATTTTATCGCAATAGTTATCATTATTTTAATTAAATTATCATGGTATTTAAATATTTTTAATTCATACAATTGTTGCTTATTATGCATATAACTATATTTACATATGAATTACCTAGAAACTTGGAAACGTTGAGAAATTAAAGGAGGCGAAACCAACTAACGAGTTGTGCATAGTACATCTCATCAGTTAAGTTTACCCAAACCTCTATGCTAAATATCCTTTCGCGTAAAGAGTTTAAAACGTTGCCCGATTTTATTCCGACATTGTATATTAAACTGAATTTTCAGCTGAATGCAAATTGAGCGTGTCATGGGGAACGGGAACATTTGTTTGCATTAGCAATCATCTGTTTTTGAAATGGTTTACAACTGAACGCAAATTGAGCGTGTCAGGGGGAAGGCGAACATCTGTTTTTGAAACAATTTAAGGCTGAACGCAAATCGAGCGTGTCAGGGGGAAGGTGAACATTTGTTTGCATTGGCAATCATCTGTTTTACATAAAAACTACGTCTTAACGTAATTTCTTTTAAGAATGCCTCCTAAAATACAGCACTAAAGAGAAGAGAAAAGGAGCCAAAGCTGCGCAAAAACAGCTTTCTTGACAAAAAGAAACCACTGAGCAGAGAAAGAAATGTATCGCCAGTGGTTTCCTTCTTTGCACTCTACTTTAAGCAATTAAGCAAGTAGAAGGGGGAAACCCCGTGGGGCAGTAAGCAAAGGGGCGTTCTCACCGCCTGCCCTAGGTAATTCAATTTGAATGAGCAGACACCTTTGCACAAATCATTTTAATTACAATTTATAATATCTAGAACAGCGGCCATTTTGTATGAGCACCGGGTTTTCTAGTATATATATAATCTGACAGGGTTTAGATTTTAACGATCTCGCCCAAAAGTGCACTTTAAAAGCTTAATATGGATTATCAGTAATTATTATCGAAAAAGATGACCCAGGTGGAATAGGCTACAATACGAACATTATGTATCTTCTGTATATTTAAAAAGGGGAAAAATACGCAATGAAATTCTATGAAAACATTGAATGTTTTTAATTAGATATATCATGAATTAAATACGTTTTTGTTTAATTCAATCAGATTAAAAAGTTTTGAAAATATTACTACTATATTGAAAATAAAAATATTAGTATTATTTTTCCTTAATTTTTAATGAAAAAGGTAAAAAATATTAATAACAATAAAGAACTGAACTACTTTTAAATAGTAACAGATAGAACAGCTGAAATCTGAAAACTTTCAGTATTACCCCCAAAGGGACGTTTTCTTAACGTTTTATGTGTTACGTTAACGTTTGTGTCTTTTTTAATGCAAGTAAACCGTGCAAATTAAACTTACTAAATCTTAGAATTGTCCAAAATCAGGGCTAAATTTAAAATAGCCGGAACTCTATATAAGGCCGTCAAGAAAAAGCAACAAAAGTAAATAAATAAACTAATTAATAAAAAAGAAAATCTGAAAGGTCTCAGATTTTAAATTACGTACAAAGCGGCGTTTTTTTAACATTTTGTGTGTTACCTTTATTTATTAAATATCATGTTCTTCGCACTTAAACGACGACGTAAAATTCAATTCAACAGCAATAGCACAAAATAATTTAAAAAGAGCATATTTTTAGAATTTCCGGCACACAGTTTCAAGCTTTGGAGATATTTTTTTTTTCATACAGTGTTGCCATTGCTCGCTTTGAAATCGTTGAGTTTGTTAATAAAAACTTGTTAAAGTTTTACAAATATCACATAGATAAAAGAATTCAAATGTGGGCTTCCAAATGTCCATATTTGAGTGGAGGACTACGTTATTCAAAATTTGATGTCTCTATGGACCCTTTTTTTTCCAGTGCGAGAAACATACAGACATTCACGTAGATTCTTCATTATTTAATTTCTTTTAATACAATGCAGGGTTCTAATATTTGGTGGCAACAATTTGAAAAGTGATTCAGACATCTATAGTGAACCAACACAAAATGCCAAAACGAAATTAATAGGCCTTCTGGGCAAACTGCTCCTTTGGGCTTAAAAAAAAGGGGGGTTACCTGGATCTGGTTCGATTTATGGCAAGGCATTCGACAGCTATATGCCTAGAAAGAAGAATGCCTTCGTCGAGGTCTTTCTAAAGAAAACTGGCTCATATACGCATTGTACATGGTGAAAGCCACAAAAACGCCCCTGCACCTAAACCCTTTCGCCTAGCGACGAACTTAGGTCAAACTACCCGTATTCAGCGACTTTACCGCTCGTCCGGTTACGGGCCAAATAAATGACTGGATGGATTGTTTAACCAGTTAGACTCTATTCTGTTACGACCATGAAATATAGCTTTAAAGGTGTAGTATAGTTACATATTTGCAAACGACGCAGTGTACTATAAATGGCTTTACTTCCTTTCCGTTAAATTCCAGCAAATTAGGAATGGAAGTTGTATTCTTTTTAACCTACACAAACTAAACAAGTGTCTAAAGAATAGTTAACAAAATGTTGTTATAAATAAAGAATAGTTGTATAGAAATAAATAAAGAATAGTTGTATAGTAAATAAAGAATAGTTGTTGTTGTTGTTATAAATAAAGAATAGTTGTTGTTATAAATAAAGAATAATTGTAATAAAGAATAGTTAACAAAATGTTGTTATAAATAAAGAATAGTTATAACAAAATGTTGTTATAAATAAAGAATAGAAAATAAAGAATAGTTAACAAAACTAGTAATCCAACTAGATAAAAAAAAGTAAATGAAATGTTTATTAGCCTAATCCTTAAGCTTAAAATTAGCAAACAATAGCCAAATTGATGAATTCAAATTCAACTTCCAAACATGATTCATTGAATGTTTTATGATTTTCCATACGTGTCTTGTGAATGCGAACTTGTTTACTTAAAAAGGCCTTCTCGAAGGCATCTATATATGACGGAAATTGTTTTATATACAGTACGTAAATCTTATAAAGCTACATGAAGAGGGTTAAGGTTATGCATGTAATAAATAAATCGGAATATATTCTAGGAGTTCTAGCCAAAAATTTTAGGAATTTGAGGTCACTTCTCCTTTGGAAACTTAACTACAAGAAGAACTTCCTGCTGTCAGAGGAATCACTCATGACTGATAAGACTGAGCTTCCACAGTATGCCGCCCAGGCGGGAAAGTCTGAGCTCGGAACATCTGGGACGGGAAAATGGTTAGTGATTCTGACTGCCATACCGAAGGGCCTGGGTTCGAATCCCGAAGAAGACATGGATGTACATTTTCTGTCCCTTCACAGAAGCCAACGGTGGTCACCTATTAGGTGCCTTCATAATAAAATGACTACCATTTCTGGCCACTACTAAGGCACTATCCTGCAATGGCTAATGCCCTCCATCAAAAAAAAAAGTTTCTAGAGCATTGTATGTAATACATAGTTAGTATAATACATAGATAGAATAAAAGAAATTCATTCATTTTCCCGCAGAAACCACTGTGGAAATAACACATTTAACCAGTTCTAGAGGCCATTTAACATTTTCAGAGAAAAGTGAAATAGCAATGATACTTTTGGCGCAATTCGATTCAGGGATCTCCTAGCGATATCTAGACATACTAAACACTTGCAGCAAGACAGGAAGCACTGAGGAATGCGATGCTTTTCTATGTTCTCCATTACCAAAGGAGTGAATGAAAGAGGTACGAGACTCTATTGACCTAATCCAGATCATGAAGAGTTATCCTCAGCTCTACAAACGCACATTACAGTTTCAACGCCACTGTAAATTATACTGACGCTTGCTAACTGGCCTGCTAACAACTTAAACTATAAGATCACGGTAGGTGGAAGGCATTATTTCCTTACCTTCACGCCAGAACATTACCTATTCACATGCACCATAACAGCAAATCTGCACCTAACAAGACCAAGACTAGACCAAGACGTGAATCCGTATCTCAGATGCGCACTCAATAATAACCATATGAGGAAGCGCATATCCCAAATAATGGACACGTTGGCATCAAAGGGTCTAGAACTGTGCAACACAGAGTGATCCTCCAACTCATTCATTAAAGAATAACATCCAATGATTAATCGAATCCTTAGCTAAAACAGCAAATAATGAAAACATTTCAAAATAGTTCAAATCGTCATATAAATGGTAAGAAGCACTTAAACACACCAGCTAGTCAACGAACTTATATGAGTAATTAAATTATTCCAAAACTTCAATGTACTCATCAACAACCAAATTAAGCACATAGATTGAATCTACAAGCAATGAACGTCTAGGTATGATGAACATGCAATAGCAGCCAAAGTAGACATTGGCATAAGACAGTGACGCCGCCAGCAGTGGCAGAGCTTGTGATGTCGCTTGCTCCAGACAACAGAAGCACCTCTACACCAAAACGGCACCGTGGGTCCCAGGAAGGCTTTACTAATCTGGATAGCTAGCGTAAGGGGCCTATACCTACATACCCAGGGTAAATAATAGGTGGCCCCCTACACTTATACCTAACCTACCTTCACGCCTCCTAAAACACAACTGGAAAAAGACGCGAAAACCAGTCGATAAAGTCCAGATGGCAACGAGTTATTATCCGCCACCTATCAGATCGGCCGCCACTGTGCAAATTATTAAGTTTTTCGAAGCTGCTAACATGAAAAATTAGTAGTTCCTAGCAGTGATTCAAATCACAGATGTTTTAAATGTCAGCTGGATGTTCTAACCATTTACACTCTGAAAGCACGCACGAACGAAGGCGATAATACTTCTTCACAAATTCATTCATAATTGAATGCAAGAACATGAGTGTTTAACTTCAAACGGAGCTACTATATCTTCCCTTCTGCGTCTAAATTCTCTCAATGCATAACAATATTTTCTAGGAATCGCACATCTCGCCCCACCCCATTTTAAGGAAAACAACCGGTAACATGGGTAGCAGAAATACAAAAGAAAGTCGAAAAACGTTTTCTTAGCCCATAGGGGTAATTTGCACGGAAGGGCTATTAATTTCGTTTTGGCATTTTGCTTTGGTTCTCTACAAACGGCACTCCACTTTTCAAACTGTTGCCACCAAATACTACAGCCGTGCATTATATTTAAGGAAATTAAATAAGGAAGAATCTGCATTAATGTATGTATGTATGTTTCTAGCACTGAAAAAGCGGGAGCTGGAGACACCGAATTCTGAATAACGTAGACCTCCACTTGAATATGGTCATCTGGAAACCCAAATTTGGAATTTGTTTCATTACCTATTTTCTAAATTTTTAATAAATTTTTGATTAACAAACTCAACGATTTCAAAGCGAGCAATGGCAACACTGTACGGAAAAAAAAAGAAACTTTTTTATCTCCAACGGGCGAGACTGTATATCGGAAATTCTAAAGATAGGCTCTTTTGAAATTATTTTGTGATATTACTGTTGAATTGAATTTTATGACTAAGTGCGAAGAACAGGCTATTTAATAAATAAAGGTAACACACAAAACATTAATAAAACGCCCCTTTTTGCGTAATATTAAATCTGAAAGCTTTCCCCCCCCCCATAAATATTTTTTAATAACTGACCTGCTTATTTATTTTCGTCACCACTAATGAAGATCTTGTCAGCAAAGATACAGACTAATATTTAGTCCAAGATAATTTTTATTTGATACTAATCAGTAACGTACAACATCGCTAAGATGACGCTGCGGCCAGAGTAGCAGGTATGAAGGGGTGTGACCAGAGTCACATGGGCATCGGTACAAAATTACTCCTTCTCATGTAGCTTTAAAAGATTTATTTATTATAACTCTGCTGGAAGACAATACCATGTGATATCTAAATTAGATTCTGCCATTTATACAGAACTTCATATTTATAAACTTATACCAAACGTGCTATTATCATTCAAGCTGCGAGTAAAAAGAGTACATTGTATATAGCTCAAATCCCCCAGAGCCCCCTCTATGTGACAGCTGTTGCCTTAGAAGTACTCTATTACAACTGATTTTCCTCAGACCTCTGCTATTATGTTGCGTATTAAAATGGCTTTAGCCCCTAATAAAATCTTAAAGCATTCAATCAATCATCTTAATTGCAGCCTTTAATTCAATTATATCCCAGTGTCTTTGACTGAGCTCTACTGTGGGAACTTGAAAAGGGGAATCTTTCCTGCCCCTTCCCCCAAATCTTTGATGAGGTCGTGATAACAAGGAATGGAAACCGGTGGAAAAACAGCGTCTTCCGTCTTTATAAAAGAGCTATTTTCGCGTATGAATAATATGGCCGCCCTTTCATATTATGCCTTTCGGATTACTACGGGGGTCAACTACATATTGAAATTGAAGTTTCTGAAGGACTGCTACACCAAGAAAAGTACTTTTGTTTTGAGTTTATTTGCCAGTTGGGATCTAGTCTGGATCTACAGAAGTTTATGGGATGGGAAGAAACATTATAGAGGTTGTTCGCGTGATGTTTTGACCATCGGTTCTCAAAGGGGATGGTACCACCCCCCAGGGGGCAGTGAAAGGATGCTGAGGGGCGATGAACTTGTTTTGGGCGGCAGAGATGCGGCGAGCATGTTTTGGACGGTAAGGGGCGATGAGCATGTTTTGGCATTCGAATTTAATTTAAAAACTACCCAAAAAATTTATTAAATCGATTATCCGACTTACACCATTTCTACCGGCAGTAAAATGAAGTTACGGCTCCCTTCATGGAATTCTAAGAATGGTGAGAGGAATCTGCAAAAAATTCATCCTGACAAACAAAATAAAGATATGGCATTTTTCCCTAACATCAAGAGCCAAGTTTCTGAAGACACCGTTTATCTTCAGGGTTACGAGCAACGTCATCAAAAAAATGCGACAATGGTTTCGTAGCCTCTTATAATGTATCAAAATTCATTGCTAAATCGGGAAACGCTCATAACATGGGGGAAGATTTGATACAAGAAAGGGAAGTCGACTCCAAATCGTGGAAAGAGGGAACACGCACCTTCATCTCTAAAATTATTCAACCAAACGTTCAGAAACTGGCTCTGAATCATCAAGCACAAACATCCCACCTGATCATACTTGATTGTTTTATTGATATTACTCTTTTAGTGCATTTTTCTTTGCTATTCTTCTTTAATTATTTAATTTAGAATAAAGAATTTTTAAACATAAAGCTTCGTTTAAGCAGCTTTTTCTGGCATTAGTCATTTCAACATTCAACAAAGGCGTTTCAACATTTAACAAAATCATTTTAACAAAGACGTGTTTAAGTGAAAGTGAATTCATTCAGAAATGGCTGATATGGATGCAACTCAGTCGAAACCGGACTAATATTATAACCGAAGTATTGCACGGAGCAACTTTCCCGGTTCTTCACATAAAGCCCTAGGGCACATGACATGTATGAAACTGGATGTGGATAAGATCTTTAAAAAGAAATCGGAGCAAAGGAAAAAGAGAGAAGCACCGAAAACGACCCAGGAAAAACATCAGACAAATTCTCCACATGACGAGAGAGAGGAGCGTACCGTAAGAATCTTATCAATCAAAGGAAGATCGCAACTGCCAATGCCAATGATTAAAAATTTCGAAGTGCCTATGGTTCAAAACCATGTACCTCCACATCATAAATAATAAATAGTGAGCAGAAATAGGAAATATGCATAAGTGTTTAACTTGATGATGACATCGTTAATATTTTTATAAGTTTTAAGGATTTTTAATTTTTTTTTGTACTTTTATATTTTATAGTTTTTTTTTGGTTTTTTAAAAAATTTTCATACACAATACAAACACTAAAGCAAAAAGTAGATAGGAAAGATATTACCATTAATAGGCTCATTGGCATATGGCGCGTATTGGTAGTGCAAATAATAAGATAATAGCGCGGTGAAAATATTTAAAGGCAGAAAAAAAATCTGCGGAAGATGTGATTCTATGCGAACAGATTGATAACTTTGCGTGAAGATCTTGAGAAATGAAGAGTAAGCAATTATAGGAGCAATTATATGGCTATGGCAGTGTCTTCAGTAGCTCGGCCAGGAGACGTCCTTCCTTCATGTCGCGGGGGCCGGACCTGAAGTTGAAGTTCAGTTGGCATGAGTCTGGCAGCCTATAGTCAAAACATTGACTTTCACTGCCTATCTTGGAAACTGCCCTTGGGCTTGGTAAGATAAATTATAAAGGAGTTACCTCCACGCCAAACGGCGAAGCTAGGATCAGTACTAAAGTACAGCATTTGTAAATAAAGATAAAAGATGAGCCTCCAAAATCAACAAGCATCTAGTGCCGCTGAGCTGATGGCAAAAAATAGTACCACAGCAGTGAAAGATTGAAAAATGAAAATATTATGTGTGAAAATATAATGTGAGAAAGAGAAAAATTTAAGATATAATTTGGATTTTAAGGAAAAATGTGGAATACAAGAAAAAAACTGAAAATAGTTAAAGAAATAAATGAGAGTAATAGTACAACAGGAGATATCATGCGGTGCTAGCACCAGGGTGCCTTGGCCAAAGGCCCTACCCCTCATCGAATAACTTAAGTAGATTACGAATAGTATGAAAAAAGAAATAACTTAATTAATAATATATAATATATATATGTATACACAGTAATAGTACAGTCCAGTCCAGTCCAGTCCATATAGGTATGGCCGAAGTGCTGCTAGTCAATGCAGCGTTATCGGCTCCTGAAGAAATGCCAAGGGCACATGACGGTGAGAAGTCCTGCTAGGTGAATGAAAAATGGAAGTGGAAAGGAGGGGGGTGACCCAGCGTCAATAGAGAAAGTACAAGAGAAAACAAGACTGATCAAAGATCAATTGAAGTTCCTGACATGTGGAAAAACATAAGAAGTTACATAACAGTGCGAAATAGAAAAGATACATTTAAATACATGATATACAGGTAAATATAACATAAATATGCAGTGCAAAATGATAAGAGTACAATATATACATTATATACAATGTCAAGTGAGGTAGAAATTGTTACGTGGGAAAGTTTGACCCACAGAGGTGGGCTACGAGCGGACGGATATTTTTATCTTCTTCATAGATGAAATAGTTGAAGACATCGAAATGGTCTAAGAACGGACAGATCAGTGCTTTTTTAAAGAAATTTTCATTCATTCTATGAATGAAGTCCTTAATGTATTCAATTTTTAAGTCTCTATGAAGAGTTTCATTTGAAACGAAATAGTGGGCGTCAGTAATAAGTCGCAGGAATTTATTTTGTAAGACTTGTATTTTTTGCAGGTCTCTGTGTTTAACAGATGCCCAGACAGGAGAGGCATAGCACATAATCGGGCGGACAATAGCAGTGTAAATATGTCTTTTGCGTTTTAAGTCTAGCTGAGAGTATCTTCCCAGCATAGGCATGAGACTTTTCATAGTGCCATAGGCTTTACTTCTAACATTTTTGATATGCTCAGTCCATGTGAATTTTTGACTGATAGTCACTCCTAAGTTTTTAGATTTAGTAACGAGTGGAATTTCAGTATTAAATAATTTCAGTTTTACATCAGGTGGATTCCGGGAAATCTTCTTATTAATAATCATGAGCTG
>KK120380.1:105729-116782 GCA_000611955.2 Stegodyphus mimosarum | reverse complement strand
TCTGGAACTTGTATATTTAAATACGTTTATATATATGAGGATTTAAATACGCCGCTATATTTATTACCTAGTAAGACAAGTATCCAAGTTTCAATGGAATAAATTCATCTTAAGAGAACAAGAGACAAGAGTATTAAACTATGGCCTGGTCAACATAGCTTATTTTGGCGTTTTACGTGATAATATGATTTTCCAATCCTGAACTCCAGTTTCGTATTCTTTCTTTTCAATCACAAACAAAACTTAACTGAAAATAAAACATTTCTTCCGTTTTTATGACGGGAACAGGAATTTTGTGACTCAACACAAACTGCATAAGTCATTACATTTCTGTTTTCTCGCAAAATCTCAAGTTCGGGAAACGAAACTGACTAGCTGATTTATTTTTGTTTCATAATACCTCCAAATGCATACCTTAATATCATAATATCCCCATTATATATATAGAGAGAGATATATATATATATATGATATTACTTAAGATGAGCATAGGACAAATGAAGTTTGGCAATCAGGTCACATCAGAGTCCGGATGTTGTCGATGTGGAGTCGAAGGCAACAGAAACATGGAACAGAAGAATTTAACTTTAAAGATCCATATCTTTATTCAATGAACGGCAAATCATTTTTATTTTAGACGAAGATCTCCAGATTACATATCTAATAATGATGTAAATAGAAATAATAGTAAATTTAGACGTTTGACGTCATAACTCTTCTAACAAAGGAAAATAAGGATACGAAAGGCAGCAGTCTAACTAAAAAATGGCGCTACCTTGGTATTTATATCAGCAGTTATATAACATGCCAGAGTGTTCTCGAAAGTACTAGTTTAGGGGAGAAGATCCTGAAACTGCGGAAAGTTAATTAGAGGTTACTTGTTCGCGTAGAGCAAAGCCATCGTATTTTTTATATTTTACACATATATATGTAAGATAAAAATATGTAAATCAGCTTTATAATTTAATTTAATAAAAACCTCTTAATTCCTCATTTTTAATTTGGGTATTTCCTCTTTCTATTCTAAAAATAATAAGAAATTTTCTGGACTGCTCCATTTCTAGATCAACTCTGGCACCGAGTTTACGTAATGCTGATGACGTAGTTAATTCAGAATCTAAACTCTGAAAATTGAAATCTTTCTAACCTAAACCAAAACCTTTCTTTTAAAAGACTGCCATATTGGATAAATGTGCACTTTAGCTTCCCCTTCTGTGTTGCTTGGACACAATTTTGCTGTGCTTTCTTCCTATCGCAATAGTATTCAAAAATGTAAATTTTCTGGAAATAGGCAGAATTAGAGTGCCAACTTAATTATGACCACAAATGTCAATTTAAATAAAAAAGGGAATTTAATTCGTCTCGACTGATGGATCTATGTTCTGTGCCATCAAAATTTCTGTGTTTCTACGTCTCAGTACTTCTCAGTTTCCTGCATCAGTACTTCTCAGTTTGTTTTTATTACATATATTTTTACAAGGCATCATTTTACAAGGGAAATGTCATATAGACCTATTTATTCGGATACAAAGTATAAAATCAGGAAAATTATCCAAAAGGATTTCCGTATAATCTGAAACAATGCTTTTCAAAATTAAAAAAAAAGATTTCTTGTGATATCAAATTAGGCTATGTAAAGAGAGAATCAGTTATGGAAGTGCGGGGTAGTTTTAAAGAGATATGCTGTGCTCTGGCATCTTCTCTCTCTCTCTCTCTCTCGATGTTGAAGTCTAAAAGCAATCTAGGTCATCTGAATTGTTGTTTTGAAATTGGTGTGAGCAGCATCTCACAACTATTGTAGAATCATTAGGTTATTTTGAAGCAAGAGACATGAAAAATGAGCAATGCCCTCGCCAGGAGTCGAACCTAGACCTCTCGAATACGTGCCGAGTGGGCTACCGTTACATCACGAAGGCAGGCTGGAAGGAGAGAGAAAACACCTTATATACACCGCCTTTTAAAGGACGACTGGAGATTGGCCCAATCACCAAATCCTGGTGCTGACGAATTATTGTCCACCACCTTTTAGTTCGGGCGCCACTGTAGAGTTTCAAGTTTTCTTGAAACAAGAGATGTGAAAAATGGGTAATTCCCTCGCCGAGACTCGATCCTGTATCTCTCGAATACACGCCGAGTGTGATGCCGTTACACCACGAAGGCTTGCTGGAAGGAGGGAGAAAATGCCTTATAATATATCTATAGACGTTTATGTGATCACAATTTTTTATCATCATAGCTCGCATTGTAGTAAAGACATAATGGAATAGATAGGGTTGCTAGCATTCTTGAACAGCTCGGTATGCGAGTGCCAGCCTTCTCTTATAAATTTTTATGCAAAGACTTACCTTTCGCCTGTAATATCAGGAAACCTTTAAAGGCATCCACGTCTCAGGTCCTCTATCCAGTCACAGAACAATTTCGCCTTTGAAATCGGAATCAGACTTTGAATGGGTCAACTGACTGATCCGTCAACATGCTCATCTTTCATACTTTCAATAACGCGAACTTGATCTTTTTATTACATCGCATTCAATGTTAAACTAGGTCAATTTATATCCCTAGCTGTTGTTGATATAATTTTCCTGTATTCGTTCATAGCAATTATTTTCAACTTTTAATCTATATTAGTTATAGTTTTTTAGATTTATTGCCAGCGTATTTAGTTTTTAAGGGATTAATCCATTTCAATGGTAAATAGATAATTAATGGCAATAAACAATTGACTAAACTATATAAATATTGCTTCAATGCAAGAAGAATTGTTCCGGTAAAGAAAGAATGGTAGATTTCAGCTTGAATGTTGCTGCTTTCCCCCGAGCAGCTCCCTCCGAGCTCAGAAAAAAAAAAGAAACATCCGAAATTATTATTTCATTGGCTTTTGATTTACAATGTATACGGTGTACCACGCGTAGCAAACGTGATCTGTTCCGCGATGTCTTTCATTATTCTGGACAGTAATTCCTACAGATTATTGTGAAGATAATTGCGAATCTTTTTCCGAATTCTGCTTCACATCTCAAACTACCTTATAAAAGGAATTTCAGAGCATATTAGAAACACGGTAAATATTAGAAATGCTAGGAATTTAAGTTTATTAATTTGGATACTAATTGATTAATTATTAAAATATTTAAATTCGTTACTTTAGTGCATAGTCGCACAGTTTATTTTAGTCTCAATCTTTCACTGGAGAGAGAAAACTCAACAGTCCTTTACTTTCCTGCATATGTTGCTTCGTTTTTCGCAAATATCTAGATTTCAAAACTTTATCTAACATAGTCTCCCTTTTCTTCCAGATGGTACTGAGGTCCTGCATAGCATTGTCATTAAATTGTTCAACCATCCTGTTCATCTCTGTTTATTGGGATGCGACTGATTGCTTGTAACCTGGATCCCTTAAGCAACTTCCGCTTTAAGACATGTGAGATCAATCTAATTTCTACTTCTTCTGAAGGTTCTCGACAGTTATAATAAGCATGGACCCTTTGTGTTGGTCATCTTCTTCATCAAAAGAAACTTCTCTCGGGCTTCCCATGGCTCTTGCTAAAGAAGAAAATGCAGTTCTTCAGTGGTAATGTAATATTAATATGTGTTTATTTGCCCAATCCTTTGCTCGCTTTCTTTATCCACAGACATTGCTTTTGTATTGAAGTGCTGTTAAAATAAAAATGCCAAAAAATTATCTTTAAATTTAATATTGCACAATCTGGGTGTGCTTCATAATGCGGGACCTAGTTCGTTATGCAGGGTATTTTTCACTGAGAGCCAGCTAGCCTAGCCTTATGCGAGACTTTTTTTATACAAGTCATTCGCCATGCGAGGTTCAATATATGGTAGCAGGTATGAATCAGTTAAGGTTAGTAGTTATGTGAGGTAGGTGTTTTGCTATGTGTTTTATAAATATGACTGAATGTTTCAATATTTGTGTAGATGTAGAAACACACTCTTCCTAAATATATTAGGTAACCCCGCATGTGTGAAACAAAAAAAGGCTAATTTCAACTACACAGTCCAGTCACATTAATGTGACCATCTGTCAAAAGCCAGAATAACCACCTTTCGCAGAGCGGACTGCTGCGAGACGTGCAGGAAGAGAGTCACATAGGTCCCTGAAGGTGTTCTCTGGGATGTTGAGCAATGCCGACTCTAATGCCGTGGCCAGCTGCGCTAGATTACGCGGTTGAGGATCCATGGCGCGAACAACTCGATCGAGATGGTCCCACAGATGCTCGATTGGGTTTAAGTCAGGTGAGTTTGCTGGCCAGGGGAGGACGGTAAACTCATCCTGGTGCTCTTCGAACCACGCACGTACACTGGCAGCTGTATGGCACCTCGCATTGTCCTGCTGGAAGATGCCATCATCCTGAGGAAAAACAATGCGCATGTAGGGGTGAACATGGTCCGCAAGGACAGATGCGTACTTGTATTGATCCATTGTGCCTTCCACAATGATCAGTGAACCTAGAGAATGCCAGGAAAACATTCCCCAGACCATAATGCTCCCGCCTCCAGCTTGGACCGTTCCGGCAATGGTTGCAGGGTGGTTCCTTTCAGAGGTTTCACGCCTTATACGCCAACGTCCATCTGTCCGATGGAGCATAAAACGCGATTCATCCGAAAACGCAACCTGTCGCCACTCAGTGGACGTCCAGCTGCTGTACTGGCGTGCAAATTCTAGCCTTCGCCGTCGATGAACAGCAGTCAGCATAGGTGCACGAACCAGGCGTCTGCTTCGGAGGCCCAGACGCAGCAATGTTCGCTGAATAGTACTTTGGGAGACACTTTTGGTAGCCCCTTGGTTCATTTTGGTGGTCAGTTGCTCAACGGTAGCCCGTCTATCTGCCCGAACGCATCTCCGCAACCGTCGTTCGCCTCTGTCATCTATGGCCCGTGGTGCACCACATTTGCCACGTCGCTGATTTTGGACAGTCCCATTTTGCCATGCACGGTACACTTTTACCACGGCGGCACGCGAACAGTTCACAAACTCAGCCGTTTCGGAAATGCTTCCACCCTTGGCCCGAAAGCCAATGATCATGCCCTTTTGGAAGTCGGATAAATCGCTTCGTTTCTGCATTACGCCAACGATTGAAATGTTTTCCGAAGCCCTCACACACCCTTTATATACGCTCAACTGCACTGTGCTGCCACCTGCCTTCTGTGATTGGTTATTTAACTCTGACATGGAAAGTACGTGGTGGTCACATTAATGTGACTGGACTGTGTATATTGAAATATTATATTACATAAATACTGTAAGAATCTCCGAAAATATTTTTAACCAAAACCTATTCCTCCAACATTTTTTTCTGCCACCGAAACAAGATTCGAGGCTAATTCAAAAAATCGATCAAGATGACAAACTGGTTGGATCGAGCCTAACAAACGAGACTTCTCCACGAGAATGGTTTTGTGAGAATTTTTGGCCCCCTCAAAGAGGAACGAAGCATGAAGTAATAATCTATAATATAGATTATTATAGATTTATGTAATAGTGTTTCGTTTACTTCATGTGTTTTATATACAGGGCGTTCATAAACAAACTTCCTCGATATATGCACCGCTGTTGAGGAATATTCCTTGATATCGCCAAGAGATGGCGTTAGAAGTTCATCTATTGGCTTACTTAACTCTTCCCCTTCTGAACACATGGCTTGCAAAACATATTTTTTTATAAGTCAGTCTTTTTGAGGGTAGAATTCGAACTGCACTATGCAGTATAATTCGATCATTAGATTCTTTTGATGAATCTATTCAGTGCTTGCCTAAGCGTTGACATTCGATTGAGGCATTTTAACCTACATTATGTATATATGTATATAATTAAGTTTTAATTAAAATTATGTAAAACCCTCCAGGTCATGCATCTCATTCTATGATTTCGAGCTTGATCTAGAATTTCGTTTCACCCCTAGCGGCCTATCCGCTCAACGAATCGAAATGAAATTTCAGATATTAGTATTTGAAAGTATGCATTTGATGTTGAGATGTTTTGAAACAATAAAGCTCTTCCCATTACGGTTAGAGTGAAAATATTTCGAAATTTTCGATTGGCAACACCCACGTGTTTCTTGAGCAACTTAATTAGAGCGTTGAAAACCGTAAGTGGCGTCGGAACGACATACGTATGGACGAAAGTTGCCAGAATAAAACATTTGCAGATCACACTATCTAAAATAAATAGTACATGAAAATTTAAGTACCGTCAATCAAAAGTGTCTCTTTATCAAAATGGAGATTAAAATAAACCGGAATCGCCGAAAGGGCTAAGTATAGTTGCGCGATTGCTACAATCGAACCAATCAATTTGTATTCGTCTTGAACGGTATTTTCAGTCTGCCCTCACTTAAACCTCGAGTTTTGTTTGTTAGAATTACATCTAGTTAGAAGTATTTACGCAAAATTTTGCAGCTATATTATTATTTGTTTAATAGTTATACAATTAGTCCTTTGGTTTAGTTACAATGTTTAAATAAACGTGGGCAGGTTTCCTAGATTTAATTTTTCACTGCGAATCTTCTCTGAAAAAATCTCTGCTGTTAAAATATACCTATGATCTATTATATTTTTTGAATTATGAATGAAGGCTTAAAGTTTGCATTGAGGGATATGTTCTGATGGACCTTTTTGATCCGTAAAATGTTTGATTCAAAATAGTTCCCTCTTATGAAAGCCAAAATAACTAATATCCGAGGTATCGTAAGTTATGGGCAACTGATGAGTAACACAAGTGCAATTGTTGTTTTATTCCTCCATAATTGTCAATATTTCAGACTTTGGAAAAATTTTTAAATATAGAATTCGATGTTTATTCAGTACTAACTAAATCACTTTTCCATGAGTCAAACATTTATTCATTGACAACTTGGAACGAACGGGTAATAACACATTTTAAATTGCTTTTCTTCTGCTTTAACTTTCCTCTGAACTTCTTATTTGCAATTAAAATTATAAAATTAAACATTTTTGTCTTTATCTTTTCCAAGATTCTCTAAAGTTAAAATTATAAAGTAAAAAACTGTCGTTGTTTAGCTAAAAGTCTTTCAAAGAACTAAGTTAACTGAAAGAAGCAGATCTGTCTTTTTTCGCTTTAAAAAAATGAATAAATAATGCATTGGCGTGCAAAATAGCGAGAGAAACTCCAAAGAACAATTCGTAGTGTAAACTTAAATGACCGTAAAAATCCATAATGTTAGGGAGCTGATAAAAAGATTTTAAAACTTGGTGGATGAAACGCATAAAGAACTCTGTGGATCGGAAATGCGAAAGTGAACCCTGCCGTGAGGCTTAACAAAATGGCGCGACGAACAACGGGAAATAACGTTAGACGAGTAAAATAAAAAATATGTACATGTACGTATATTTACGTAGTTACGTTGTTTTGAATTTTGCTTTTTCAATAACCCCACTCACTCATTTTCCTTCTACAGGGCAGAAGAAAACAAGAGAAGAAGAAGAAAAGCAAAATTTTTTTCAATGACTTACTTATTGACGTAGTAGCTTTTATATCATACACCAGCAAAATACACTTACTGATTTTTCTTGCTCAACGAAGCTAACTAAAGTGCGAATACGTAGAATTATGCAAAACAAATTTTTCAAATCCCGTTGTTGGAAAGTAATGAGGTAAACAAAGTGGGGAGCGATTCTGCAAATAATCCACTAAAAGGACTTCGATTTTCTAATAGCTTGTTTAGGACGGGATGTAAATTCTTATAAATTTTTTCAAAAAGCCCGATTTATGGATTTTTCTCTTTTTTTAGTTCTAGGAGCATAATGTTCATCTTTTCCATCTTTTACTATGGTTTAAAATAAACTAATTTTCCTGTAAAGGAAAAATTGTAATTTTTATTTTCAGTGACGTTTACCATGAAGTGAATATTGTCTGGAATTTATGATTTTGTTACGTCAATCAAACTGCAAATAATTTTTAAGATTTTAGAACCCGCAATGTTTTAAATTAAACTGCACGATTTCAGAAACAGGTGTACTGTATTATTAGAGCGAGAGAAACTGTATTTCGTAGTGCTTTTGTGGAAACAACTTTAGTGACAGATAATTATGTTACCCTAAATCAGTTATAATTAATTCCAGATTTACGGCGATAATATCGGAAACTAAGTCTACATTATCTTGAAACCGTGATTAATCCAACGGCAATGAAAGAACACGCAGAAAAGAAGAATAACTTAATGTTACTATTAACAGAAATTTACTATGAATAACATGTCTGTATTTTCAAGTAATTTATTCCAAAGAATAAGTACATATTGTTATGTAAATTAAACCAGTTACATTGTTACTTAAATTTAATATTTAAAATAAATTTAAATGTCCTTCAGAACAAAAGGAACAATATTTTTAGTGGCATTATTCTTTATATCACCTAGGCGACCACCAGCAGCCGAGCGGTAAAGTCGTTGAACGCTGGTCCTTCGGTCCGGAGCTCGAATCTCAATGAACGGCCTGGCTGCGTGGGCGTTTCCGTGGTTTTCCATTCCGTGGTTCCGTGTAACATATATACAAGCTAGTTCACTTAGAAAGCCCTCCACGAAGACAGCCCTCCCTTTAGGCAGACATCCTTGGAATACTTTGCCGTAATCAAATAAACCAAACCAAATTTTGCATTGCCTAAGAATCTGAAATTGATAATTTAATGCCCTACACTCGATTTAAAACTGAACAATTTACTTTGCAGGAATAATTTAACAGTGTTTATTAACTCTGATTACAACAACTAAAATACGCATTGTTGAGAAGAAAAGTATCTCCCAAACTGTTGTTGTTATTTTAAATGGTTGGACACTTCCATCTTAAGCTATTCGTTAGGAATAGCCAATAAGCATTGATCATTTAGCCGTTCCATCACCCAGAATGTTGTCAAAGTGTACAAAGAGGGAGACCGATTTTACACCCACGTAAATGAGGACATGTCTGCCCTCCTTTTGACAACGAACGCTCCTGCGGATGAATCCGAATATTTCCCACTGCTCTTCCCCTACCACCATGCGTTTTAAAAGGTCTTTCAGCTAACTAGTATTTTAAATGCCTCCCATGCCGCACAGACAGAATATATTTGCAAACATCCAAGTTTTCTCAGAGATTCGAAACCAAATCGTCGATATAACAGCCAACAATGACAACCACTGTACCGATCAAGGCGGAATTTCTCATATTCTGTGACACCCTTCGCTATCACTGCTGTTATCTCACTAAGGGTTTAGAGAATGTTTCTATACTGATAATCTTCGTAGAAATTTTTCCATCGTTCTATAATAAATAAATTTAATTTCTTTTGGAAAGGATTCGATCAATGATCGGTCAATGTCTCTCCCATTTAATTGAGCTTCGACTAAATCAGAGCGAACTAAACTTTAGAATTCTCCACGGACTTTAGCTACAAATATTTTTTACTTAAATTTTTAGTTAGTGACTTTAAGTAATACACTAGAAAGAAAAGAAACTGTATGTGGTCCTTCGAGTCAAATAACACAAATTTTAAATTTTGCGAAATATCGAAACCTAATTAGATTTTTTTTTTGTGTTTTTATCTCCAGGTTATAGTGTATAATATCAGTTGGCAGGAATACATTGCTCAGTAGCTAATAGAATAGTTTCTCAGCTTCAGATAATAGTAGCTTTCTGCTGTTAAACAATTTATTCATCTTTACGTAATTAAGCAACTACTCCAATAACTTGAAGCTTCAGTTCTTAATTAAAATATACGAGGCCAGTCTAATGATTCTCGAAACAATGATTTATTGTTCTAATTAATTATAGAAGAAATAATTGCAAAGTATGTGCTCAGGAAGAAATGATTTTTATTTTCATTCTTTAAATGCTCTTGATTGTCTTCACGGACATAAATCTATAGAGAAACTTTCAAGAAAACATATTTTCCTTCCCAAGTATTTTAAATGAATCCTCTTAAAATAAAGCACCAATTTTTGTAAAATATTGATGCTTAAATATTTAGTTTAGAAGAGGAAAAAAGGAAATTCATATATTTGTCATTTCTGTCCTCATGAAATAACGCACTTCTAGAGTGTAGTTTCAGGAACTGAAAGAATCGGTAGAAACTACTGTGCCAGGAATAGTTTGATTGATTCAGAGTGGAACAAAATCAGTAAGATATCTCACGCAGGAAACAAACTGCCTACATTGCCTTCCTACATGAAGTATAATCGTAAGTGATCGATATATTTCCTGACATCCTTTGAAATCAGCCATTCAAGTTCAAATGCATCATCAATCAAGTCTTGATGAAGTGGTAAAGAAATGCCTATCCATAAATGGAAGTTCTAAAAGTAGTACTTTTTTTCTTTCGAGACGAAATGATTAGCGTTGCCAATCTACCTTTATAATGTTTGGGTCCCTGCAGTCTTTTCCTAGGTATATCAATCTAACTAGCTAGCTTTTTACTGTCTCACGTGAATTCTTCTTATTAAGGAACTTGAATTCGTAAATAAATATTCGTATGAAGTAAAAGTAACGAGATTATCACCTGGTAACTTGTGCTTAACAATTGTGCAACTAGGAAAAAATGACAAATAAAACGTCTTCTGACTTACTGGCAGACACAGAAATCTATTTGACAATATTAAACCTTATAGATGTTAAACTACACCTGTTAACGTCCTTGAGCTTAAACGTACTCACGACTTCGCACTTACTAGAATCTAAACTCCAAAAGCATTGAAAAGAGATAAAACTGAACTAAAAGTTTCATTAAAAGCTAAATCTTATTGTAAAACTTAAAATATAAGAAATATTCCCACCGCTACTTACAGGGTCATTCAAGTATACTCGTGTGTAAAAATTTTAAGAGAATTTACATATTATGTCTAATTTCTGGAAAACTAATGGACAGATTTTAGTGAAATTTAATATGAAGTCATACATATAATAGAGAACAAGATGTATCATTCAAAAGTCATTTCATATGTACATCATTACCAGTAAAGCTCCTAGTGCAGGGATAACCAAAATCCACGTTGTGATGTCGAATTGAAAATGAGTCTAATTTGGGGTGTGTGCAACTTGGCATACTAGA
>KK120380.1:48278-105681 GCA_000611955.2 Stegodyphus mimosarum | reverse complement strand
AGAGTCCCTCTGGTTGTCAATTCCATTCTTGAAGCAAGGCAGTTTTCAATTGCGGGATGGTTTTCGGAAGAGAATGAGGAGATGAAATTGTCCTCTCAAGAGCGTCTCAGGCATACCCTATGGGGTTAAGCTCAAAAGATCTGGCTGTCCAATACATGTGGCGAATATCCTAAATTTCCAGCTAATCAATCTACCGTATAAGTCCTATGTATACCAGCGTTTTGGTCCATTAACAGACACACAGGACCAACTGAAAACTCGAACATAGTGCTCTACTATCTCCTCTCTGTACCTCATAGTAATCAGGGAGCCTTTGTGAAACGCTTGAAGGATTGTGCGGCCGTTCAACATAATACCTACTCTAACCATTATATCTCCACCGTCACAATAATCCTTTTCCATCCTGAAAAAGGGATGGTATTGTATTTCAGCCTCTTTCCAGCTACAGGTACGTATGCTGAATCTTGACTCATCTGTAAAACGGACGGTGCTTCGTTGAAGTCTGGTACAAGGCGCGTGATGTATGCACCATGCTAAACGCGCTGTTTTGTTCAATGAAATGAGTGCGACTCACATAGCGTGTCTTCTGGCATACAGACTTGTCTTATGAAGCACTTGGTCAATTGTAGACTGTGAAACTCGGTTCCAAAGGCAGCATATAGCTCACGTGAAAGCTGTGAAGCCGTAAGAGTCCCGTAAGTAACAAATAACGATCCTCATCCATCGACCTTATCCGGGTCTTCTCGATTTGCATCCAGTGTCCTGAAACTATTTTTTATAAATTGCAGACGACAAGCGTTACACTAAACTCTGTAGACACTTGCGCTGGTGATTGTCTTGCCACCAATCTACTTACAGTTTTCCATATCATTCCATCATCTATACGTTCATTGCTACTCATTTTACGTGATATCATACAACTGCGTGAAACACGGCGAATTTTGTGAAGACGTAAGAACACACAAATCGCCGAAAATCTTTCGTGAGCGTATACACAAACACAACTCCGTAGACACGAACGTGTACGTTTAAGTGTTCGGCTACATAATTCTTCAGCGGCATAATTAATACCTTTAGTTAAATGCTTTTCGTGAACATACGCGTAATTTACAAATTGTCTTAATTTTTTCTCATTTTGCTGTATACAATACTGCAGATAATTTTCAACATCTCAGTAACCCAGCTACAGCTACCAAAGTTTCTACTCTGCGAGTTACCAAATACAAAAATTACTCACCAAAACCCGTATCAGCACACAGGTGAGAGTCTCAAGATAGATAGTTTTTGACGAGTTACCTAAACTCTCTTTCTCTCTCAATTACAAATTCGATCGTTGTTTAAATTTGCAGTGGAGCCCGATGGCGCAATGGCAAGCACGTCGCGCAGCAGCACCAGAGGTCCGGGGCTCGTTTCCTAGACTGGGCAAGGTTGACTCAGAATTTCATCCCTTGAATGAGTCGACAAAATGAGTACCAAGTTCGCTTGGGGTCTAATAGTGCGGTTTCTGCGACAAGCTGGCCACTTGTCCGGGGTATATGCTTATGCACCCTGGGGTCCACGGTCAAGAAAGCATATATAAGGGTACTGCAGGCCATGGCTTACTAAGGCCTGTTGCGCCAAAGAGTTTATTATTATTATTATTATTATTTTAGTGAAGGTTGATGGAAGACTAGAAAGGACCCAGAAATTATAGAAAAGAATGAGCGAAAATGTAACTTATCAGATAAAATAAATGTTATAGTACATAACATAATGACACTAATCTCTGCTTACAAGTCTGATTTAATCCGAAGAAATAGTTTAGTTTGGCAAACTCTCGCTCAAACTATAAAGAATTATTTACTAACACTATTTAATTTTAACCGCAAATAATTAGCTAATCATTTAGTACTGAGCAATCGCATATTAAAATCGAGGCTATTGACGCCTATGCACTCTTTTAATTGATATACAAGTGAGTAGGAAAAACTGAAATATCTCTTTAGTTACAGACTTATGATTCTAGCTTAAGACCTATCATTTTAGTTTACTCAAAGATCCATGACTTAGTTTAATAAATAAAACAAATGAGCAGTTTTGAAGATGTGCTTACATTTCGTTGACAGTTGTTGTTTATTATTTGTTACTTTGTAGGTTTTCCCTTATTTTGCATAGCAAATTTATTTTGATACCTTTCCTGAACCTCTCAACTTTCTCTTGTATTTTCTCCACAAGATGTAAATTTAAAGTTAAGTGAAATGAATATTTAAACAGGTTATGCTATGAATTTATTCAGAGCATGTTTTCGCTAGCCAGCGCACGTTTCGTTGCAATCTCGCTGTTACGCCAGTAACCCCTTTGGCCATTTCGGATCATCATCACGCCTGTTAGGTTTTTGAGAGTCATTCTTCAGTCAGTATCACCGAGTTTAGTTATAATACGATGACCTTAGTAGCTGTTTCTTTAATACAAACCTCGACAAATTATGACCCGCGGATCACCGAGGGACTCATTTCATAATTTCAAGTGATCCACTTTAGTTCCGAAAATAAAGCATAATATATAAAAATAAATCATAAAACATAAACATCAAACGAGCCCTTGAGGAATACATAAAAACTAAACCAAAAAAAAATACTAACAACACCATTTTTGTTTAACTACAAAGCTGCAGTAAGGCATTTTTAACACTAACATAATTTCAAAGAGAAATCGATAAGTTTAGCAACGCGGATCCGTAATCCATAATTCTAAACCATTGGCATTGCCATTTTGTCCACATTAACCTCAAATTGCAAATGCGAGCAAATATTTTCACCCCTGAAATTTATTTTAAGTAAGAAGAAGAACAGCTAAACTACCGAAACTTCAGATACTTGAATTCGTAACTATAAGCCAGACTACTAAATTGAAGTCACAATTCATCAGATCAGAGTAATCAATGATATCGGAGAGAAAAGTGAAGTTCAGACAATTAAATGTTTATAGTAATAATGAATATTATTATTTTAATTTTTATGTTTAAAACGAACCATAAGTTACTTCTGAATAAAATTTATCATATTATTCATCAAAAAAACTGTTCTAAAAGGAAAATGCCTGTGACCCGAAACGTCTTCTTAATGCAGACATTTTGGCTGATTTTGACCTGCAGCCAAAAACGGTTGTCGACGCCTTCTTTAATACACCACTTATGCCTGTGACCGTTCGAATTTAGTTACGTGAAAATGATTATGAATAGCCTGTTAGTGGAAGAACTAAATAATTACTTTCCCATATTTTCTGACTATTATTGATGTAGCCTACATATTTGTTAAAATATAAGGGCTTCCCATCCAAGAAAATTTGAACAAATGAATTATCACCTACCATTAAATTCTGCTCTTTGTGAAATTCACTTTTTGTCACGCTATAAAAATTAAATTATTTATTTAATTTTGTAAATATGGGAAACCTGTACGGTGTTTGAATGCCTCAATACGTAATAATTGAGTCTTCCTTGATGTTGATATCGTTCAATACTATTTCAAGGTAAAAAATTCCTTGAAAGGCTATTTATTCAGTAATAGCGGAAGTACTCGACGCCAGTTACGTTAGACTGAGAGTAAAGTATCTAACAGAGAGAATGATAGCACTGTAATCCTTCTCTAATAATGATGCAAAAAATACGATTTATAGTCCTACATTTTTCAACCTGATGCGATATGAAACCTGCATAAAAAATTTCGATAGAAAAATAAACTAATTCTCATTATATCATCAACAACGTTGGTTTAATAATTTTCGTATTTATAATCAAATGGTCGTAAAACTCAAGTTCTGTCCAATATTTCACCTGTATTTAATTTTAGTCAATTAAATGTGGCAAAATATTGATCATAATTGATCAGAAATCAATAACGCCAACAAACAAATACACAAACAGGCATCCTTCTTTATATAGAGAGATTTTGTAAAACTTACAAGTTTTTGATTGACAAACTCTACGATTTGGAAGCTAATAGTAGAAACATTTCTGGAAATAAAGCATTTTTATATCCAACGCGCAAGACTAACGCCACTCGGAAAAATGAGTGAGAAAGTTAGTGTTTTTAGAGTTTTTAATTAATATCTGATTGAAGTCGTATGAAGTTAGGAATAGTTGAAATGGCTTCCCGCGAATTTTTTGAATTGGGAACAATGTTTAATGTTTGGCAATACTATTTTTATTTCATTGTAAAACTTAGAGATTTTTTATTAACAAACTCTACAATTTGCAAGCGAGCAGTGGCGACACATTTTGAAATAAAGCAGATTTTTATCTCCAGCGTGCGAGGCTCTTGCCTCTCGGAAAAATGAGGGCAAAAATCAGGGTTTTTATCGTTTTTTAATGAATAGCTCTGATTTTAGCTATTTTGTTTTTGAAAAAAGTGGACGTCGACCTTTTCCAAGACACAGAAAATTGTAGAAAGTTTGGTGGCTATAGTTGTAGTAGTGACTGAGTTAATCGCGAAAAACCGCACAAACACACAGACATGCTTCTTTATTTATATACGTTTTAGATTATGGCAAAGCAGACGAGAACTGCCCATTGAGAGAAATACCTTTCTAGAGGACGTTTTAAAAGAAAGTGGTTCATATTCATGTCCCGTGAAAAACCACAGAAGAACCACGAAAACTCCCATGCCGACAGTCTGTTCGATGGGGTCTGAATCCGGGTCGAATTACCAGTGTTAAACGAATTTGTCATTAAATCTCTGGTGGGTTCCAAAATGTAACTTTCAGGGAATTGCAGTTTCGAGACTCAGCGTTCTTAGGCAACAGCCTGCTAATGATTGACAGCTGCATATCTACCTAATAGATATCAGCTAGTTTAAATGAAAGAAAGTACTCTAATTCATGTTTGCTGTAATACCCGTGGAAAAATTTTGCTCTTCATATTTTCTGAAAAATTTAACGTAAAAATCATTGTTAGTAGAAGAGAGTGTTATAAGATTATATGTAAACAAATGATAAATATAACCAAAGGAAAATAATACTGATACTCAGTAACATTGATCTCTTAGGAGATCATAGTTGTATTTCAGAGATAAGTGAAAATGATTATACTATTACATAACCTTTCTAGATTAAATATAAATTGAACTTGCTCAACACAAGTAATATTATGCTATTTCATTCTAAGTGCTTTGTAAATAAATTCCTCTAACAGTGGAGTACTTCCATTCATGGACTTGATTGCAGTATTGAATCATTTTCCCCCATTGTTACGTAATTAAAGGGTTTCCATTGTTAGTAATTGTTTTTGGAAGGAGGGGAGAATACATTTATATAAACGGCAGCTTTCTACTATTGCTGAATTCATTTCCTTGGAAATAAATATAAATTAATTTTAAGATATTATTACAGCTTAAATTTGCAATCACTTTCAAAGTAGGATTTAATTCGCAAATCAAAATTTACCTTTTTTTTGCGAAATTATGTGTTAAAATATGCTAAATGTTTGCATTTTATACCATATTTTTTCCCCTTTTGTTTCTTTTTCTATGGAAATTTGTATGGAAACTTATTACTAAATATGCGCAAGTCCGATAAATAAAAGGTTATAAAATTTATTCTTATCTCAAGAAATATAACAAAACGCTGGATTTTCCCTCAAAGATATTCATACAATATCACGCAATATAATCAGTAGCCATATTTTAAATTACTAAAACGTTAAATAGAACTCAATCCAAAGCGCAGAGAAAGCTAACCGATCTCATCACCAGTTTGTTACAATCAACAACAGTTATCTAAACAATAACTGAGAGGTTTCTCTCGGGCTTTTATAGCTTTATAAATCGGCCGCGCGAGAGAGTTCTAGCAATTTCTGGAAAGCTAAGAGAGCAGAATTATGGTTACAGTTACCATAGTAATCAATTACATTTATTCAAATTAAATATCAACTACGGAGATAAACTTTTATTCAATGTTAAATGCACATACTCTTGTATTTTCACTTTACGTAGCTTTCTCTTAAAATTTCTCACGCGCTGCATTGCACTAGGAAATAAAACAATTTAATTACAGTTCTATTAAAACTATCTAACTAAATACAAAATTCTTAACAATATTTATTTTCTTTACATTTCTTTGCCGTTCACATATATTTTGCGATTTCAGAAACACTAATTCGTAATTAGCAATGTTTAACTATATCGTACGATGTTTAAATGAAAGCATACTGCTAAAACATCTTTTGAAACATTATATTTTTCTTTTATGTAAAACTTTCTCTAAAAATATGAGAAAAGTCTCTCTACATAAGACAACTTTCGTAAATAAATAAGAATTATATAGAATTACCAAGAATAACAAATTACAGAGTATGTTAATTCCTTACTACTTTTCACCCAAATCCCTAAACTCTAATACAAGAGACTATTCCCTAGCAATTCATTTCGGCGTAGACTCACTAATAGGATAGGCCATCTAATTAACCTCCGTGGCACACAAATGCATCGTGAACAGTTAAATGTCGTAAGCACCGGAACTTTGAGCGTGCGCTAAACTTAATCACTTGGACAGCTCCTCAGTCAGGTCGGATCAGACTGCTTCCCAAGACAATAATTCAAATTTATTCGGCGAGCAATTTCACGTGAAGAACCGTCTTGAATAATGTCATATCTAAGTGACAGAGAAATAAACTAAATAACAATTGCGGTTAATAAAATAATAATTCTTTGCAAATTGAAATATGTGCTGCTTCACGGTGAAATAAAAATTTTATATACTATTTTAAATAACACTATTCAAAGCATTACTCCATCTTCCAATGTTTTCATATTTTAAATGTAGGAGCGTAAAATCAAACAGCAATAGCATTACAAATTTCTGGTTTACCAGCGTAATCCGAACACAACGTTGACGATTAACTCAAAATCACGGTTAATACAAGGTAGTTAAAAAATGCTGGAAGAGGAATAATGAAAATTATAATTAATTATTAATTCTTACAATACTACTATACTATTAGCAGCTGTTCTTAATTCTCTAGCACTTCAATCAGGAAAATTAATACATTAGTTTGTGTAAATTAAGTTAGTATTCAAAGCAAAACCAATGCAAAGAAAATACTGAAAAATACACGTTTTTCACTAAAACCATAATATTTACAAGAAAAACAAAATCACTAAAGGCAATAATCAGAAGCAAACAGCTGAAAGAGAATGTAAACATCATATTATATATGAGTGAAACACTTAATTTAAAACGTGGATTAAGCCTTTCTGGTTTTTACTTCCTTATACGAAGTAAAGTAAGTATTGTAATTGTCAAACATTTTGGATATCATATTTCAACTCAAATATCAATTTTAACAATTCTCGAATCCATCTGGATGATTTTTTGCGTGACCTCTGTACATACGGATAGAACAAAAGACTCTTTGTTACAAAACAGATTGTAAAATAGGTTTAAAAGGGAATCTAAAGGGTTTTTTTCCGTGACGTCTGTCCAAACGTACGTATTGTTATGGATTTCGTATATTTATTTAGCTATTTATTTAGAACTGTAATTAAAATTGCTTTATTTTCCCATTCAATGCAGACGATTTTTGGAGAGAAAGCTACGTTGGAAAAGTCAAAATAAAAGAGAGCGTGCTTTTAATATTTAATAAATAATTATTTCGTAATTACTGCTGGCATTCACAAATATCGAGAAAAATCGAGGTTTTACCAGAATATTCTAGTAAATAATTAAAGCGCCTATAAAAGCCGGATTAAAACAGCTCGTCTCAGTTGTAGTTGTAGCTGTTTTAAGCGAACTGTTTGTTTACTTAATGCTGTTATTGATTGTAGCGATTTCGCTGTTCGACAGAATTGAGTTTTATTTAACGTTTGAGATATTGTGATATTGTACGAATATCTCTGAAGAAATATTTCAGCATTTTGTTTTATTTCTTGTGGAAAGAATAAATTTTGTTAACTTTTTAACGACTTGTTCATTCAATCCATTACTAACCCGTACGCACGCAACATTATGTATGTATCTCACATAACTCACAAACGATTAGCCATAAAACATTGGCGGTTTGTACATGGGACTCTATAACATCTAGTTGTACACTTCCCTTTTTTATTGCAATCGAGAATCCAAACGTATATATATATAAAAAATTCATTTTCGGCAAATACCAAAATCTAACTGAATGTATAATAACAATTTATGTATTTAATGTAATTAGTCTAACCGTGCATGTAGTTAGTCTAACAATGTATGTAGTTATTCATGTAGTTAGTCTAACAATAAATATGCATAAAATCTAATATCAGTTTATTACTGTTAATATCTAACAATATTTATTAGCAGTTTATTGTCGTAAATATCTAACAGTAAAAAATATCATTATGTAATAAATATCTAACAGTACATAATATCATTATGTACTATTAGATATTTACTGTTGTTCTGAAAATAATATTTAAGAAGCCGTACAAGAATGTCATGGGGAGTCCACATCAGATTTTATTGCAAAATGCTTATATTCTGGATTATGCAGATTTTGTTTTGTATAAGTGCTGTTCCTAATTTTTTTATGTTATTTAGCTTTTATTTTATTTATTTTATTTTGCTCCTAAATAATACATTGTTACGAGTTTCACATTTATTTGGCTATTTATTTAGAATTGTAATTAAAATTCCTTTTTATTTCCCCGTACAACGCAGACGATTTTTGAAGAGAAAACTACGTCGAAAAACAAAACAAAACAAAAAAAAAAATAAATAGCAATAAAAATAAAAGAGCGCGTGCATTTAATGATTAATAAATAAATATCTCGTAATTACTGTTTCCATCCAGAAAAATCTAGAAAAATCGTGATTGTTCTACTGATAATTAAAAAGCTTATAAAAGCTGAGGTGAAACACCTCATCTCAGTTGTTGTTGTTGTTGCTGTTATTGTACACGCTCTCACGCGCTGGAGATAAAAATGTTTTTCTGTACAACGTTGGTATTGCTGGCTTTGAAATCTTTGAGTTTGTTAATGAAAAATTCGTAAAAGTTTTAGAGAATATTGTTACAAATTTCACATTTATTTGGCTATTTATTTAGAACTGTAATTAAAATTCCTTTTTATTTTCCCGTGCAACGCACGCAGACGATTTTTGAAGAGAAAGCTACGTAAAAAAAATAATAATAATGATAACATGCATACATTTATGCAGATTTTTCATTTTTTAAACTTTAATGCAGAGCGATAACATTTAGTGGCAAAAATTTGAAAAGTGAATCGGGCATTCAGAGTGAATCAACGCAAAATCGCAAAACGAAAGTAATAGTCCTTCGGGACTAAATCCCTTTGGACTAATAAAAATTAAAGAGCGGGTGCATTTAATGCTTAATGAATAAATATCTCTTAATTTCTGTTGCCATCCAGAAAAATCTAAAAAAATCGTCATTGTTCTACTAATAATTAAAAAGCTTATAAAATCCGAGTTGGAACACCTCATCTGAGTTGTCGCTGTAAAAAGCGAACTGTTTGTTTGTTTACTTAATGCTGTATTGATTGTAGCGATTTCGCTGTGAGATAAAATTATTTTATCTGTTTTGAACTGAGTTTTTGCTAACGTTTGAGATATTGTGATATTGTGTGAATATCTCTGGAGAAATATTTCAGCATTTTAATTTATTTCTTGTGGAAAGAATAAATTTTTGTTAACTTTTTAACGACTTGTGCATTCAATATATAACGAACCCGTACGCACGTAACAATATTATTATTATTGTTAGCATCCGCATTCCCTTTCTTCTTTCTATTTTTTTATTATCGCTAGACAGTTTCACTTTACGCAAATAGTTTATGATAATAATATATCCATCATTCTGCCATAAAGAAATTTGATTTAAAAAAAGCCCAATTAGTTAGCAATCTGCTCATCTGGCCTCATCTTAACTGCGAGTTGACATTTCTAAATTTGAAATGATTAAGCGCTTTCTTAAATATAATTTACTTCAGAAGTTATATTTTTTTCCGAAATTCTCATATGTCCAAAGTAACATTTGTCAAAATTTAGTATTTATAATCTTATACACAGCCTTTAATAGACTCAATTTACATTTTTCAAAGCTATGTAAACGGCTTGTATATTGCATTAATCCATTTCCTATGAAAACAAAAATAATTGAAAAACATGAATATTTTGTGCTATACTCTTTTTCAAATAATGCGTTTTATTTTTTTCCAAAAATTACAGATGTATAATCTTATTATTTTGTTCCAAAAATTATATATCTATAAATCTGTTAATCTTTTATCCCAAAATTACCTTTTATCTTACCCCAAAAATTACCGCATTCCACAAATTATAGTTATGTAAAATATTTAAACACTTGCGAACTACTAACACAATCTTTTAAACAAAAGCATGTTTGTTTTATGAAAGGTAATATGATAAATATTTACACTTGTTTTACTTAGAATCTCATTCTTAGAATGGTTAAATTATATCTTTTATTTCAAGAATTTTTTAACATATAACCTCCTTTTTCAGTTTCAGTAGAATTCGGAGTTCACAAAGGTATATTAAAAGATGATACTTGTCTTCATAAATTATTTTCTATTGGTTGTGGCATTTTAGCATATTTCAACACAGAAAATTATAGCCCAGATTTCATGACACAGAATAAAATTATTCGCCTCCAAAAACCCAGAAATTTTATGAGCTTCCATTCTGCTAATAGACTACAAAATGCAGAATTTAGCAAAATTAATACATATTCCTGCATAAAAGTTAGGAGAAAGGCTTAGGTTTAGAAACGGGATGAATTAATCAAGATTCTTCTTTTGCTGTAGCTGTGGTATCATTCCATCTTTTGACTGGATATGATTGCCCCTATGCTCTTTTAGAATCGATAATTCTCCATTGTGTTCTCTTTACGACTCTAAGCAACGTGTAGACAAAGAGCATTTAAATACTTGCTCTGCACTTAGTAGATTCGAGCTTGTCACTCAGAAATATTGGGAAGCAAGATGGCTAATGACTTAAGTGCCAAAATCCAAGTATTTATAAATAAATAATTAATTAACTTAATTGTTTTTTATATATACTTGGGTTTATAAGTACTTATATTTATAAATACTTAATTTAGTGAAATTTTTAGTTAAAATTGCAGTAGTTTTTGAATTACTTGATCTACTGAAAAATTAAATGCTTTCACGTTTTCTAAGATTTAACTTAATAGATCATACTGTATTACCTTAGGAAAACATATGTCACTAAAATTTTGTGTTGAATCAATCGTACCTCAAATTCACAAATCAGAGTTCTTATTTGTTCGTATCTGATCAAGAATTTTACAGTGAAGATGCGGAGCTAATAAGGATAGTTTTCATGTCTTTACTGTTAAACTTTATCTTAATTTATACCGGCCTACCACGCGAGGTCTGTATACATGATACGAGAGATACCATGCCTCTGTGGAACACTTCTAAGAGAAACTTACTTGTATTCATGTTACACATGAGTAAAAGTACGAAATATCCATGCAGCCTATCTGCTCACTGGAACTGAACCTGGGTTAATTATTTGTGTTCAACGTTATTAAAAAGAAACGTGAGATTTTAAATTGTAATGCTTAAACCATAATTACATTTGGTACAAATTTTTGAAAGTTCTCCACTTTCATGATGATGTTTTATTATACCATTTAAAAATTTTTAAACCACAAATGAATCTGAAAATTTTGCGTCGTACCCAAAAGCCATAGAAAATGTAACTTTTGTTAAAACGCTGCTCTTATTTTCAAAGGAGAGATACATTGTTTACTTTTCAGAAAAACTTGCAACGTATTACGGAATTTAATGCTTGGAAATAAAAGGTTTCATTGTTTCTTTCAAGAGGTAAATGAATAATGCACTTCATAAATATTTAAGCTCGACAGCGAAGAGTAAGTGTGATTGGTGAGAAGTTACTAACATCACACTGCCAGCTTAAAACTCACCTTCGTAAATCAAATCTGGAAGAAATATAGCCAGAAAAATCTCTTAAATATTTGGCAGTGAATCAAATACCTACCAAAAACAAAATCACTGGTATTCTTCACCGTCTAAGCCGATAAGTAAATTCGAGTACAGAAGTTTCTGAAAAGACTTTTATCTGTTTTGAAATTTGATATTTGGAAAATTTACATCTTTATCCCATTCTGGTCTGGACCTTTGCAGTCATATTTCAAATGTCATTGCCAATGTGTAATCCACATACTTTCTGTTATTTGAATTGTTTGTTTTTATAATTTATGAGTTTTGCCATGCTGTGATTTGGGATTCTGTGGAATACAAATGGCATATTTGCGAAAAATTCAGTTCCGGTACGAAATTACCTTTTGAATCTATAAAAAATATAATAAAAATTACGGTATCAAGTGAACGCGAAATTTTCATGAAAATTTCGGATTTCTAATCTATGTGAATTTGCTTCGATCGAATACTTCTTAATTATAAGCCAACGAATAAAAAATGAGCTGATTAGTTGTTAGCTGAGTAAGGGAACGAGAGAGATATTTGATTAAGGGCAGAAATGCTGTCTGGAGGATATTGTGATAAAAAAAACTGATTAGATGGTTTGTTTTAGCTAATACAGTATTTTTATGTGAATTGTTTTCTGTAATTTAACTCTTCCTGTTGAAATTTAACAGAATATAAATTAGACTGAATATAAATAGAGAGAGAATTTTTAGTTTAGAACTAATAGTTTGCAGAGCTGTGGAAATTAACCATAAAACTATATATTCCCTAAGTTGTCCATCTATGAGCATATATGTTTCTTATAAAGATATTTGTATTTATGAACTCTCCGGCTTAATAGTAACAGCCGTTTGAGCAGTGTTAGGAATGCTTTTAAAGTTACGCGTGTTTAAATATTACTATTTTTACTCCCCCGCTACTGTTTCTGTCAAACTTCTCTTGAGTCGTTTAACAGTTAATTAGTTTTAAATGTATAAATGTATAGGACTGCAGATTGGTGAACCTAGTAAACATTAGCGACGCAAAAGCCAGGCTTATACAGTAACTATACTATCAGTCCTGCACAATGACAACATTATCGGTAACCATTAGGTATCCTGCGGGCGAAACCTGATAAATCATCAGTTTAACTTAAAGTCCTTGAAGCTAAACTTTTCTCTTATATACTTTGAACTGAAGCTTTTAATAAGGGTTTTTATCTGTTTCTATTTTAAAAGCCAACAAGATTTGAAACAGTTATTTACGTCTGTTATCGATTTATTGTCTCTTGAAATGTTTAATTATGCTATGCACGAGGAAAGGAAAAATTCATGAATCCTCGACTTCTTATTCGATTTTAAACTTTTCCACGATATTAATTTATTACTTTCTTATATATAGGGATTTATATTTATCTTAACTAACGCGTTAAATTTAATTTTATGCTTACTTTCCTATAAGCCTTCATTTCCCTAATTGTCAATGACAGAATATTTAAATTTGGTAGCGCGCGTGAAGTAATGCAAATTCTACCTTGAGGAGAAAAGGTTTCAATACCGAGTTCTAAAAGGAAAAGTTAGAGAGTTTGGGCGAGCGCTGTACTTTTGAAGCGTGAGCTTCTGTTTCTGCGTTTATTGCTGGTTAACGTGGCGTAACAGCTATTAGTTTGCTGTCACTAGTTTTCGACGCGGTTTTAGCAAAGTTATTTGAGTTACCGCCCGAGTGATGCGTAGTGTGTTAGCGTCAAATCAGCATTGTGAATTTTAAAGAGTTAATAAAAGGTTCTTCTTATCCTTCTAATGTGTGTTTCCTACACGTACTTCAGCTGTTACATCAGAGGATAAACAAATGGGTGTTACAAGTTGATTGACATAACTCTAAACACAGTCAGCATTTTTATTTCCGTAATATCATTATGAATGAACGGTTTATGCAAACTATGCCAAAAATTAAGACTTAAAGAATTTAACCATTATAGTCATTTACAAATGCTAATTTTATTATGCGAAATTAAATTGGTCGATTTCAGACCCAATTTTCATTTATCTTGCTAAAAGAATACACTTACAAATGAAAACATTTGCTGTTTTTAAGTCGCTATCCGCAGGTTTCGTTTCTTGCGACCCATTCAAAGGCCAGCTTTTTTATTGCTTCTAGAAATATTTACCACACCCGTACTTATATAATGGAAAATACCGGGTGGTTATAATTAAAGCGACCTATTCAGACTTTTGTAGAACCCGTTCTGCCTTTTGAATTTTGATGAAACTCGGTATACACGTTATATGGACTATGGGGAAAAGATCTCTGCAATAAAAAATAGTTCAAATTTTGTCCACCAGATGGCAGTTTCCAAAAATTCCTTATGCATATTAGTCAAACCTATAAAGAGACTTGCAGTCAGAGCCAGATAATCATTCTGTATGCCTTTGTTATCGTTAATCATGCCCTTACTGAAGAAAGATCGAGCTTTACTAGTAAAACTGTTTTATCAAAAGGACAGCAATAGCTTAGTTGATTTGCCTCAATATCGCCGTTTAAAGGGACTGCGAAAAGGGACCATGCCGAAGAATGGTTTGAAGAAGATGATCATGAATTTTTTTTATTGCAGAAATCATTTCCCCGTTGTCCATTTAACATATATACGAAATTTGATCAAAATAAGTAGAGCAGGTTCTAGAGGGGTCTGAATAGTATCTCTTTAATGATAACCACCCTGTACCTTGCGAAAGATCTGCGAAATAAATATTCGGCAAATTTTAGGCATAAGCTCAGATCTGCAGGTTTCGGATAAAACCAGATTTCTGAATACTTAGCTCCGAGTTTTACTGAGAAGAAAAGTGCAGAAAGATGACAGAAATGACATAAGGCGTTCGAAAGTTGAAGCGAATTGCTAGCTCGGTTATGGTTCCATGGTCCTCGAGCTGTCTGCCATCTAATTTGAATTTCGTGATAGAAGCTTCCCGTGTGGCAGTCAATTTACGACCCGTTTGGAAAGGGCGGACATAATGTCTGCCGCGTGACATCACGGGTCTCGTAAATTTGTTCAGATTTCTACGAACCGTGGCAACACGCAAGAGCTCGAACAAATCTGCTCCGTGTATTGTTTTCGTTCTGGATAATCTTAACTATCTGTTCCCAAGGTGAAAGGTTGATGCTTCGAGTTACGAGACTTCTGTTGTCTTCAGAAGTTTGTTGTACTGTCACTGTAATTGCTATAATACTGTAATTATGCTCACGTGTTATCCATGTATTTTCTTTGCACATATTGCTCAACCGTTTGCTTTGAGGGATCTTTACACGAAATAGGATTTCTGTGATATTTTATTGCGTTATCAACGCTTCTGTTGTGCTGAAGAACATTGCAACTAAACATCACTTCCGACCAGTATTGCCAGATTGTGCGATTTTTTGCAAATATTCTACTTTTGACAAACCTGTGCTAGTAAAAGTTATGTCTATACGATGTAGCCGATTTTCTGCTACTCCATCATATCCCTGTGTTACGTTTTGCTACTATGTGTCTATTTAAATTAATTTATAGTTGAAAATAATAATTTATTTTGTCTTGAATAAAAGCTGGTAATTGGCAATCTTGCAGTCGTAGCCAGTGAGGACATGCGCACTCAATACCAGTGCTAATGGCTGATACTTTCATATCTTTCGTTGTTTATATTGTTGCGTCCGTACGGACTCGTAATGGATTGAATGCACAAGTAGATAAAAAGTTAATAAAATTTATTCTTATCCCAAGAAATAAAAAAAAAGGCTGAAATTACCTCGGAGGTATTCGTACAATATCGCACTATCTCACAGTAGTTATATTTTAAACTACTAAAATATAAATAAAACTCAATTCAAAACACAGAGAAAGCTAATCCGATCTCACCACGAATTCGCTACAATCGATAACAATACTAAGTAAACAACTGAACTGTGACATTTTCCTTCTTTCTTTTATAAGCTTTTTAATCATGCATGTGAGTATTCTGGTTTTTTCTCGATTTTTCCGGAAAACAAAAGAGTACAATTACGAGATATCTGTTTATTAAACGTTAAATGCGCGTGCTCCTGTATTTTTACTTTTTCAGCGTAGCTTTAACTTAAAACTCTTTGCGTGCAGCATTGCACGGGGAAATGAAACAATTTAACTGCGATTCTACTAAAACTAGCAAACTAAATACAAAAACCGTAACAATATGTTTAATTTTTCATATGTTTCATTGTTGGTGATCTGTTAGTAGGATTCTAAAGTTTAAGTCAGATTATGTGCTGTGTTAAGTACAATGAGAATTATAAGTAAAAAATTGAACACCACCTTTCAAAATCCTTGGTTTAAAATACCCGTGTTTGACAATTAGCTAGAAAGAATGAAAAATGTAAACAAACTGCACAAAAGTTTATTGCAAGTTCAATAATGTGAACTGAAGGTACATGAAATTGATTTAATGAAGCACAGTATTTCTTTAAAGCATAAATAAAATTTTGTATTGGAAGACGAATGTTTGTCTTAGTATTTATTGATATTGTTACGAAATGTCCAGGCGCGGTAGGATAGCTTCCCCGCAAAGCAGGTTTAGTGTTACCAGAAATGGCACGGGAAGGCAGTGTTGCTACATTTGGCGAGAAATGGCTCATTTGGCGACAAAATAGGAGATGTATCATAGACGGATGGAAAACATTCCTGAACAATTTCTCACCGGTTTAGCCCAGAATGTTCTCGAACACGAGCCAAAAGCTATATAAACCCTGCTGGTACGCGGAGAGTCAGGTAGCCTCTCGTCTAGCAAGTTGATAGTCAGCCAGTGAGCGAGTGTTCTCCTAGTCTAGTGCCGAGTTGGTCGTCGAGTGCATCGAGAGAGTTTCTTAGTGTATTGCGAGTTAGTGCATCGTCGGATTTTATCTTAGAGTGTGTTGAGCTCCGAGAACGACCGAGCAGAGTCGGGAGCTGTACTCTGGTGCTTTGCCGTGAAGCTGTCTCCACCGTTATAGCCTGAAGGCTTTGTCACTGATTGCCTCAACGTGTTTGCAGTAGTTCTTCGACGACTGTAAAAGTGTTTTTGGAACTGTCTTGAAAAATACTGGCTAATAAATTGTGTTTTGATACTTTATAAAGTGTCGTCATTATTCACTCCAAATCCACGAACCCCCTTAACGTACGCAAGAAGAAAAAAAGATAACAATATATACTGTTACGAGTTTTATATAATGCACCATGAACGGTTTCAAAAGCCAAGCTTTGCCGGAAAAAAGGATTACAGAGACAAGTCTAACATTGAGATAAATGTCTATCTCGCTAAACTGGCGAGATATTGCGAAGTTGGGAATGTTTTGGGCGACTGATTTGACGAGAAATCACCAAACTTGGCGAACATTTATCGACATTTAAAAAGTGTATAATTTGTACTCAATCTGCCTTATTTTTGTGGAAAGAGCAATTTAAAAGTTTTTCTTGAGCTTTCTTTGAGATTATATGGTATCATCGATAGATGGGGTAACACCGTAAAAATAATATTAGTAAGAGAAAATTATTCCAAAAGGAATGCAAAGCAAAATCATGCACGTTAATTCTAATAATGGTGTTTTATTATCATTAGCTCACATCAGCGTTAGCCCAGAAGAACTATTAGTCTCGAAACGGGATTTTGCGTCGAATCCTTTTAAATGTCCGAATTACTTTTTAAATTGTTGCCACGAAATATTATCGTTCTGTATTATATTTAAAGAAATTAAATAAAGAAGAATCTGTATGAATGTATGTATGTTTCTCGCATTGTGAAAAAACAACGGTATCTAAAGTCATCAAATTTTGAATAACAGATAGCCCATCACCTGAACATGGGCACCTGGAAGCCCAATTTTGGGAATTTCGGATTTGTTTTATTTTCTATTTTATATTTTGTAAGACTTAACGAATTTTTGATTAACAAACTCCGTGAACTCAGTGCACCAAATTGAATGTTTACATTTGATCTCGCTCGGCACCAAAAAGTGCAGGAAGGTGTGAAAAATGACTTTAGGGACCTGACTTAATTCACTATTCTGCTAACTTTGAAATGTAAACAAAAATGGCTGCTGTGGTAAAAAAAAATTAGGCGTAGCCGCACCTAAACAACTTTTAAATTGTTGATAATTCTACAACTATTGCATGCAAATTAACTGAAGGCATAAAAAAACTGAGCTCACGGAGCCGAGTAACAGAGTGGGTATATATACATGTATATATATATATATTGACTTTTGGTGTGGCCGATTGCAACCAAAATGGGAGGTGTACAACTACGTGTTATAAAAATCCTATATACAAAATTTCAACATTCTGAGGATATTAGGTTTTGAGTTATGCGAGATACATGTGGACGTACGTACAGACATCACAAAAAAATCTCTTCTGAATCCATTTTAATTCAGTTCTATAATTCGTTTTGAGAAAAAGAGCCATTTCTTCTGTTCTTACGTACAGATGTCACGCAGAAACATAGGTAAATTGGATTCGATTGCCATGCATTGACAACATGCTTCGGAATTGTCTAGGCAGCTGATCTATAACAGTTAACACTTATTTTTAACTTAACTATGCTATCGGATTATTATTATGTGCTTATATGTGACAATTTAATTATTATTATATGTTTGCAATTTGGTTTGTGTAAACCGAAAGTAGTTGAATTTATTAGTTATTTCAAAACAAAACTTCTCGTTCAATTTCGGCGCCATTTGATTTACCGCCAGCAAACACTCGTACACATTTCGAGAGCATTTGAGCTAACGCCACTTTGGGTTAAAAATATTTAAAAAGCAGCATAGCTTTAGAATTTCCGATAGACTGGAGATAAAAGTGTTTTATTCCCTACAGTGTTGCCACAGCTCACTTTGAAATAGTTCAGTTTGTAATAAAAAATTCGTTAAAGTTTTACAAAATATAAAATAGATAATAAAACAAATTCGGGCTTCCAGGTGCCCATGTTTGCGTGGAGGACTACGTTATTCATATTTTCATGCCTCTATGTACCGTTGTTTTTTTACAATGCTAGAAACATGCATACATTCCTGCAGATTTTTCTTTAAATATAATGCAGGCAGATAATATTTAGTGGCAACAATTTGAACAGTAATACATCGCATTTAAGTGATTCGACGCAAAATGGCGTTTCGAAACTAATAGCCCTTCTGAGTTAACGCCTCTTTGGGTTAAAAATCCCAGGATAATATTAATAATGGTCGTTAAATATCGTCTTCTACATTTAACAGTCTCGATCTTTTATTCACTTTTATGTTGGTTAATACTGAAAATCCGAATTCACACAAATAAGATATAGAATAAATAAGATGTAGAAAATTGTAAATAATATTTATAAAAATTTTTTGGCCATCAATCGCATTTAATGTTAATCCAGAATGAATTAACTGAGTCTTCCGAATATTTTAAAATTAAATCTCGAATATTAGAAAGCGAAATGAGTTCCTCCTCTTCATTCAAAGCTAATTCAAATACGAAAGTATTCGTTATCACAAATGGATTACGAAAGCCATCAAATCTTTTTATATCTAAATTTGGGAAATAATGAATAATTCTCTCCTCTAATGTTGTCAAATGGTCAATAACAATTTTATGAATAATTTTATTAAAATCTTTAGAGACTGACTGAAACTTTTCCAAATTGCCTTCCTGAGCTTTATTCTTCCATAAAAATATTTGTTTTTGGAATCCCACCAGTTTATCTGTTTAGTTTAATATATTTTCTTTCGGCCCTTGCATACTTGAATTTATGTTATTAAAATAACAAAAATTTCTGATAAGTAAGCTAGTTTCCCATCTGCGCCAATCAAAACTCAATTTAAATTATATACTAAACATGCGCGAAAATGCACCCTCTTCCAGAGCACCAAAATCGGCTTGGATACCACAATTGGCGCGCTTATTAATGTCTTAAAAAACGGAACTTCACCTCTCATGTGTACCGTATACTAGGATTAAACCCATTATTAGACCAAATGGGCTTTTGTTCCTGAAGGACTATTGTTTTCGTTTTGCGATTTGTATTGAATCACTATAAACGACTGTATCACTTTTCAAATTGTTGCCACTAAGTGTTTTCGCCCTGTGTTATATTTAAAGAAATTAAATAATGAATATTCTGCATAAATGTATGTATATTTCTCCAAGTATGATAAAACAACGGTACCTAGACCCATCCAATTATGAATAACGTACGTTTCCAACGGAATATGCGCATCTAGAAACCCAAATCTGGAATTTTGAATTTGTTTCATTATCTATTTCATATTTTGTAAAACTTTGACGAATTTTTGATGAATAAACTCAACGATTTAAAAGCGAGCAATGGCAACACTCTACAGAGAGAGGTAAAAAAACAAAAACTTTTTTTATCTCCAGCTTGCGGAACTGTGCATTGGAAATTCTAAAGATATGCTCATTTTGAAATTATTTCGCGACGTTGCTGTTGAACTGAATTTTATGGTTTAAGCGCGAAGAACATGATATTTAATAAACAAAGGTAACACAAAAAATATTAAAAAGAACGCTCCTTTGACGTAATTTAAAATATGAAACCTATATACATGTTTTACTATATACATTTTTAAAATTTGGCGGTACACTTTAAGAATTTGGCGGTATATAAAAGTGCCGTGGCACATTGGTTGAGAATCATTGGATTACGCGGTATGTATCTCGTGCTCTAAGTGTTTACTCGGTAGATTGCATGAATTGCGTAATTGTGATTTTGGAAGAATATGAAAAAGAAATGGGTTTGCATTATTAATTAGCTTTGTAGGATATGAGTAATGATTGTGAAATTATATTTCAGTCCGAAGATGTGTCCAAAAGTAAGGAAACTACATTTAATAGGAAATTAATTTCTTTGTAGATGACAATGCAAATCTTGAATCCTTTGTTAAAAAGAGAAGGTATCTGACTTTGCAAGAATTTAAATAAGGCAACGGTGAAAATCCATTAAAAATTATGTTGGTTATAGAAATTTTCGCGATATCTGTATACATAAATGCAATTTCATTTTGGCTTTTCTAATTTTTTCCTGTTAGTTTCCGTGTCTTCGTTTTAACTGTTTAGGTATCTGAATCCCATTCCTAAAATATGTTGCTCGCACAAATATTTTCTATCTTGAAAAAGAGAAAACTCCAATGAAAAAAAAAATCCTTCCGAATTTCCATCTGTGTTACCGCAGGTGCTGGTAGTATTTTCCCAACAGCTGGTGAGGGGTGGTTGAGCCACAAATTACCGCATTCGCAGACGAACGGAATGCTGCTTTGTTTCCACTTCGGGGAAAGGTTCCATGATTATATACTTCTTCGAATTTTCGAATAAAGAAATAAATGAAATGAGGAAATGGTAGCAAAGAAAGATAGCCGCGTCTTTATTGGTTTTCCTTTGGAAAAGAAAACGACTTTATGGAACTACAGCTGACTGCTATTACATGCGTCCGATTTATGTAAATCTCTCTGAATATACAGAAGACGCTGCTTAATCTGATCATATTTGTCCACAGCTATTTTGATAAAATTGACCGTTAAGAAAAAATATCCTTCAACACATCAATGGAATATAATTAATTTAACATATACTGTGGCTCACAAAAGTGTTCGTTAAGTTACGAGTTTCAGTGAAATATTGCTTTATTCATTAATAATAATCCGCATTTTTTAATTACATCTATAAATTTCTCTTAGAAAAACTACATTAATTATTTTATGAACGTATTAAAACTTTATTTTTGTAAAATCAGTAATAAAAAAAGTAACAGAAATGTTACCTCACAAAAGTCTTCGTACGCTTTAAAGAAATCTGCACATATTAGTAAATATTGTAATATTTCTATCAGTTAGTATTCTATATCCTGTAGTTGAAGGTCTTAGGCTTTCAAACATCTGGGCAATCCAAACGTCAGTTTTTTTTTAATATCATCATGTTCCTTCATTCTTCCATCATGACTGCTTTTAGTTCGGTTTTTGTTTCAACGTAGTGTTTTCGTACTCTAACCTCTAATTCTTTCCACATGTGTTCCTTTGGGTTTAAATCTGATGACTGATTACAGAACTTATGGACAATTATAGACACCCAAAAGGCCAACGTTGAGAAATGTGTGCTGAGAATCGTTATCCTGATAAAGATGTTTCCAGTATCCAAACTTTAAATTATCCTTTAAAATATTTAAATAAAGAGCATGGTTCATTGTGCCATCAATAAATACTAAATTATTTAATTGCTGACATGCACCCTCACACTAGAACACCTTCACTGGTATGCTTTACTGTGCCAACCAAGGTCTTAGGATTAAAACTTTATTTTTTTTCCTCCATACAGTTATACGACCATCGGAATTAAAAATGTTAAATTTGGTTTCATCTGCAAATAAGACATGATTCTAATATGCTTCGGGCTTAGTTACCATTGATTTTGAGAAGAAAAGCCTAAGCTTTCTGTTTTTTCTACTTCCAAACAATTTCTTCGAACAAATCCTACATGTAATGCAGTTGATCTGAGTACTCTTTGAACAGACAAACATGGATTTTTCACAGATTTTCTAACTATAAATCTCTAATCAAGTTAAGTGACGTCGAGTCCTCTTTGCCGAACAACCCCTTCTTACTTTATTTTGTATCCGATATTTATATGTATTTTCTTCTTTAAAGCATTTAATTACATACTAGCCGCTATGCAGCCAGTCTTCGTCTGGCTTTTAAACGTACCGGAAAAATGCCTAAAACCTGGCACCGATGGCCCCCTAAGTTCTTCCAACTATTTTTTCTTTCTTAAGAATAAAACCCTCCCTTGCATGCGGCCTGATGTATTACCAGAAAAAACATATACATCTTGAATTTTTAGCAAACTGATTGCATGAGATGCGTATTTAACATTTGTTAAAACATAATTTATATCTCCCTTCTTAACCACCACCATAACTACATAAAACATTATATAAAAGTTCTACAATAATATAAACAACTGCATGCCATTTCTGATGAGTAAAAATTTTTTAAAAATTTTCTTAATTGATAGTTTGAGTGATTCTTTTTCCGAAATTTTGAAATGTTATGATACTTTAGGTAATCTTCTGAGAAAATGTGTCAGCAGTCATATCGCAGCCCTTTAACTTGTTACATATATATAAAAAATGACAATGAAATAAGCAGTATCCCTTAATGCAAATATTACTTATCCTAATAAATAAATTAATCGACTTCCCTTTGCAAAATCTTAAAAACTCAAATGGTATAAGCAGATTAAGAGCTTTATTTCCTAAAAAAATCATGCAAAACTTTTTTATAATTAAAATTATATATAATTAAAACATAATATAAAAAATTGCAATGAAATAAGCAATATCCCTGAATATAAATATTAATTATCCTAATAAATTAATTAAACAATGTACCTTTGCAAAAAGAAACAATTTTTCATTTCTTAAACTTTTCAATTTCTTAAGAAATGTGACATAAATACGATGAAAAACGTTGCCAAACCCACATTTCTAAACGAACGAAACTATTCAAAATGATGGGATCTCATCAAAAATCTATCAACAACAATAAGAATGAAAAATTGTTGCCGAAACCATATTTTAAAATATGTGAGATGGGAGAAGTGTATTCGGAAGCTTCATTTTAAAAATTTAAAAAAAATACAAAATATTGTTATTTTTCCAAAATTCTTTTTGTAAAAGGAGTCGGAAGGATTAAAGTTTAACGTGTTCAAAAATGATAGGACAGTACATTTCTTAAAATGAACTTTTAAAAAACAAATTTCGTCGCAAAGGTGTTAAGCTTACTTTGTTAAATAAATTCGTATTTAATCGATTTATTGGAATACGAAATTTATTTTAAGTGCGTAAAAAAGCTAAGTGCCTGCGTTTCACGACGATGTGAAAATGAAATGTACGGAGTAATATCTCACTTTCCTATAACCCATTATGTCTCAAAATGATGCCATTTTGTTAAAAAAACATAAAATAAAAAGTAATCTAATTCGAATTTCAAAAAAGTCGCTTCGAAGTGCACTGGCTCTTGTCTAGATGCACCTATGTACGAAATTTCGTAGCCTTGGGTCTATTAGCTTACGCGCAGCACGAACGAAAGACACACACACACACAGATTCTTTCTTTTATTATATGTAGAGACTGCATCATACAATGAGATAAATTTGCTAATTTAGAGATATCCCGAATCGAATTTCGATCCTTATGATAAAAAATTATCAATTTTCGAATTCTGTTCATTGTTTCCTTACGACTAGGAAACATCTTTAAACATTAAATGAAATATAACGAAGTATAGAAAAAAAATAAAGCCAACCAGTTTTTTAAACGTCACCAAAATGCAAAAATAAAAAATGTGGTAGACGATAATTTTACTCATGGAATTTTACTTAAATGTTTCTATGTACGATCACTTTTGTGGCGTGTTTTATCCATGCCTCCTTAAATTTTAAATTTTAGTAAAAGAAAGTAAGTCAGTATTAAAAATTGAAAGGTTTGGTTTTATTCCAAGTCACACGAAGATGATATGAAAAAATATTGGGCTATATATTTTAGTTATATTCTAGGTTACAGCGCTTTTTCTGCAAATTCTTAAAGTGTGCGAATACTTTTGTGAGACACTATATATAATTAGAAGACATACAAATAAGTATCTTCATATCATTTTAATAATAGTTAGGGAAATGCAAAAATTTCTTTATGGGCATCATAACACTTCTAATGCAAAATGCAGTCATTTATAAACTGTTCGTAATATTTCTGGAAATTATTTGATCGATACTGTATTCCTATTTTTAATACTTAGAGGGCATCCTTCATTAGAAGAGAACATGCCAATGTAAACTTTAAAATTAGGCAAAAAGAATGTTTGGCGAAAGTGTTTTCAAGCTCACGTTTTTCCAGGAAAAAAAATAAAATGGGAAAAAAAATGCAAAAGATTTCTACATTTGTATATGCAGTTTTCCAAAATCGCAAAACTTTAAAACATAATTTTAAATATTTTTAGTCCAAAGGGGCTTTGTCCCCGAAGAACTATTGTTTTCGTTTTGCGATTTTGCCTCGTTTCACTTCGCCCATTTCACTTTTAAAATTGTTGCCACTAAATATTATCGCTCTGTATTATATTTAAAGAAATTAAATAGGCAAGAATCTGCATAAATGTATATATGTTTCTTACACTGTGATAAAACGACGGTCCCTAGAGCCACCCAGTTTTGAATGACATATTCCTACTTCGAATACGGGCATCTGGAAGCCCAAATTTGAAATTTGGAATTTGTTTTATTTTCGATTTCATATTTTGTAAAACTTTAACGAATTTTTGATTAACAAACTCAAAGATTTCAAAGCGAGGAATGGCAACGTTGCACAGAAAAAAAATACATTTTTATCTCCAGCGCGAGAGACTGTGTATCGGAAATTCTAAAGCTATGCTCAATTTAAAATTATTTTTCGATATTGCTCTTGAACTGAATTTTATGGTTTAAGTGAGAAGAACATGATATTTGATAAATAAAGGTAACACACAAAATGTTAAAAAATCGCCTCTTTGGACTTATTTAAAAACCGGAAACCTTTCAGATTTTTTTTCTGTTATTTAGATATAATTTTACTTTTAAGCGTATGAATGAAAGTATCGTTTGCGTAAGAAACTTTAAACGGATTTAGTTTAAGCACTTGAGTTAATTATTTAATTTAAATAATCATAATTTATAATTTGTGCATACTATCAATATTTAATTTAGTTTATTACAGAGTTAAGTGTTTTACAGAGGGCGTTGACACATTTCTAGCACGCCCTCCGGGCCGTTTAATAAAAGGTTTCGGGGTTAAAATGTAAGGAGTATTTTTTAAAATGTTCGATTTCATAGGCTTTTTTTCTCGACTTTAAATTTGCATCGGGATTTCCATGATAGAAGGGCTTTCGTAAATTTTCCAGGGGCACTGATTTCCATTCCTTTTCTAATACTTTGAAAACTCCAGCCATTGTGGTGGGTTTGCGCTTAGTAAGTGCTTTTTACAAGAGATTAAAGGAGCAATAGTCCATAGGTGAAACGTCACAGAACTTCCCACGAATACGTTGAAATGTCTACGTGTAGTAACTATACGAGTCATTATTTTTTCAAGTATCCAGGTGTATTTAATAAAATATGGCTGATTGCTTTTCCCCTGATAAAGTTTCAGTCTTCAGAGTTAGTCAGATAAAGGAATGGAATTTCTTCCTTAAATAAGGAACATAGAATTTCCTCTTAATAGTACGTTGAGCCGACTTTAACATTTTTTCCCACTCTTCTCCTCTTTAATATCACATTGTAAGAGAATCTTTCAATAATCATGAATCTTTTACTGAAACTTTCTTTGCATCGATGGAACAAGGTTTGTACACGTTTTACTTCTTTGTACGAACTAAAAAAAGTATTGTAATCGCAAAAAAAATCAGGTATCATATTTGAACGAAACTTTCTAGTTCAATCGCTCTCGAAATCACTTCAACGATGAGTTTGCGTGACATCTGTACGTACAGACAGAATAAAGGACTCTTTTTGGCGAAATGATTGTAAAATGGATTAAAAATGGATTCAGAAGAGATTTTTTCTTAACGTCTGTACGTAAGTACGTATGTATGTAATTCGCATAACTAAAGAACGATGACCCGTAGAATGGTGAAATTTTGTATATGGAATTGCTGTAACACGTAGCTGTGCACCTCCCTTTTTCGTTGCAATCGGCTGCACCATTCCTATATAAATAGATGTATCCCCACTCTGCTACCAGGGTCGGTGAGCTTAATTTTTTTTATTCATGTATGTTGGTAAATTGTGCTTTTTTTTGTTCTAAAAGTGATTTATTTGGATATTTTTTATGCTGTAACGTTTATCCTAAGTTTATTAACAGACATTTTAAGTTTTATATCTTTCCTATTTTATTCTAATTTCAGCTTACAATGTCCTGCGAGAATGTAAATTTAGAAATGCAGTTAATGCAAATGAGAAAGAGTACTATTTAAGTCGTGACTTCACCGACTTTGAGAGAGAGAGTCTGATTCCCTGATTAGCGCGCATCGCATTTGCCTTTTGGCTACGTCTCTCTTAGCTGTTACTACGCTCGGCCATACCTTAGGCCCTTGCTTGACTCGCCGATTTAATTAATATTTGGGGCCAACTAGTTAGATCTCCGATAGCTTCGGTTATACCCTTTAAATAGCTTATTTAGTTAAGCTAGTTTTAGTTTAAATTATTACTATTTCAAGTTCAAGCCCGAGTGGCGGCTTTGTGTAAAGTTCCAAGTAGGAACTGATTGTAAATATACTGAAAAATAAAGGGTTATAAACCCTCTTTAAGTCTTACGTGTTCTGTTCGCACACTTAAGTGATTATTCTCTTGTTAGTGTTCGTGGGGTTGTAAGTTAGAATTTTAAACGATTAAGATTAGGTAGATTTAAATAGTAATACCCCACAATGTTTCGATTAAGGTTTTTGTGCCATTAGTTAATCTGCATGCAACAGTTGTAGAATTATCAACAATTTCAGATTTTAACAATTTCAAATATCAATCAATTGCTGATTTTTCGGTGCACAAGCTCTTCACAAGCAAAAATCTGCCTTCTTGCCAGTCGGCTAAATTACTTTTTTGCACAAAAATTCTAATATTTGCGAAATTTTTTTTAAGCTGTTTTAAGTGTATTTGGTGTTTTATGTTTTGCTGTATTTTAAAATTTTTAACGAAAATGTTTTGAGTTTGTTTCTATTCTTACTTAGCCGTGAAGTGAGAACCGAATTAATTGAATGAGAAATATATTTCTAATGAAATTTGAGGAAGTAAGGTTAAATGAAATGCAGCAAAAAGTGTGTATAATTTAGTAGGCATACAATGATACCACTTGTGGTGTACACACAGATTTTTTTTCCTTCAGTTTCGAAAACAAGTAAACTTTTTTTCTTCCAGTCATTTAGCTGAAACCCATGCACAATGCATTTCCATTTAACCCCTGCTAAATATTTTTCATATAGGGTTCTACGGATTGTTCTGTATTGAGCAGCATGCCTTGGAAAACCCTGATGAACATTTTTTTAGTTTTTTAAATTGTAAATCTCGTTTTATTATTTTATTTATTGTTGCTGCAGATATATTTAAAGACTTTGCAATGGGTTCCTAACGAATTATCTTTCCTTACCAATGATTTAACTTCAGAACATTAGAAACAGCACATATTTTTTCGTTTGGATTCTTCTTTTCCGTATAATGACTGGTTGGTTTTTTATTTCCAGATAATAATGTTGCTTATTTTGCACGAAAAAAATTTAATGTCATGCATTTTACAACGTTTTGAATTATGGAACACGAACATTTCTGTTCGGAAAGCGCGAAAACGTATCCTTCGATCACACCTGGTTTAAACGCGACATTTTGAAAGCGGAATGAATTTAAAACTCGCAGACGATATTTCTTATTTCAAATAATAAATCGTTGCAAGAAATTTGTATTCGGAAGCATTTGCTTTTTTTTTTTTAAATTATTTATCGAAATCATCCTCAAAACGTGTAATAACTATCTGTACATGAGCAGAATCTTTGACACCTCCATACTTATGTATGAATCGTCTGTTAATATACTTTCGATAGAGCGACCTCAGGGACCTCACCGGAAGTGTTGGTATATCCAGATAGTGCAAGATGAGGGATATATATAGTTCGACCGTCTCAAACGCAACCCTGGCTGGCATTCTGCCAAAACACATAGACTCGTCCAAAAGGGGCTTTATTACCCGCTGCGAGGTGAAAGTCTTCTCTTCTCCGCAAAGAAAGAATGGAGGCGAAAAAAGTCCCTATTCATCCACCCTATTTTGAGAATAATTCGGCTCGAATGGCGCATGCGTGTTTGCGCTCATGGTCGCGGATGACGCGGTCGAACTATACCTGCTTAAGTTTTTATACATCTAGCATCCCCGTCTTCCATCATCTGTTATTGTCTCTAGTTTTAAAATAACATTTCGTTTGATTTTATACATAAGTTTAAAATTTTAAATGATGATTCTTTCGTATAGGATTCTGATGGTTGTTCATGCCAGTCTACTGGCTCTGAAGAAAGCTGCAGTTTGACAGACGATTATCCATCGGATACTACTACTAGCAGCACCCGTTCATCACTGCAAGGCCCTGGCGGTCGGGGTGCTCCTCACACTGTTCTGTCTGGATGGAACTTTTACAGTTCACACCATCCTGCTCGTGCTCCGCACACTAATGGTCACAGACACCATTCCCAGGAGAGGGTCTGCAAAGCCAACAACCCTAACCACAAGCGATGTTCCAGCGGATCCTCCAATCATTCCAAGAGGATGGATTCTGGGTATAACGGAGGCACGGGAAGCATTCACGAAGGAACGACCCGCCCCCAGACGGATAATGTGAACGGTTCCCAAGAACCTTTCTTCCTGCATGAGCCCAATATGACATCGGATGACAGAGTCAAGAAGCTGTTTGACAACAAAACGAAAAAGAGCACAAAGGATGAGGTGGATATGCCAGATAGCAATATGAACAACACCAATGTGAATAACAATAATGGCTCGCAAATTGGTAAGAAATATTAATTGCCGTATTAAGATAAATATAAGTGCCTCATTCATATACAGGCGAACCCCGTTGTAATAAACAAATCGTTTCGTCCCGTCTAGTTTTTTCGTATAATAATGATAATAATAATAGCTTGTCTAAAAAACCGAAATCAGTTAGCATAAATTTTCACGTTACGTCGTCATTGTTTAACCTTTCAGTCGCGCATCTTGGGTTTTTCTGATGCCCCGACCCTGTAACTTCGAAAATATTCTTAGTTCATGCGGTCCCAAATATTAATCAAAGAAGTTTTTGAAATACGAGGAAAAAATAGAACTTATATCGTTCTTTAAATATAATTGAACCAGCTTATCAAAAATTAATCAAATGTACATTAAACCAAAACAAACTTCGTATGACTGTGTTGTGACGGTTCGCTTATCCATTACTAGCGTCAAATGTCGCTAGTAATGTCGTATTTTATGCGTTATGACTATGCCTCTATGACATTTATGCCACTTTCTAAACTAGGCCTTACATCGCAATTCCATACAAACGATGACTCCGATAAATGTCCAATGCCCATATATGTCGCCAAGAGCTAAACACGGAAAGCATTCAGACCGAGCCACCATCATCATCATCATCAAACGCTCTTGCGGGCAGCCGCAAATGTTTAAAATAAAAATCGTGTTATCGAAATATGTACAGGTCTAAAGTGTTATAAGAGGACTTACGCATGCTCATGAACGTGCTAAAACGAAACCGCGCTACATGAAGCTTTCCGCAATTTTCTTGTCGTGTAAGAGCGAAACCGTATTATAAGACGGACACTTGTAAACTAATCCTACTATTTTTGTGAAGTGTTAAGTAAAATAAGCTGAATCATTATGGTTAATGATGATTTTTGGTATGCTTTAGAACTCACATAATACTGTTTTTCTTTAACAGTGACCGTCGAAGTCCATCATTCGTCTGCTAGTGAGGATTCCAATAGCGTATCTGATGTGAGCGATCCTATTCCCGACTATGATGATCAGGGAAGTCAATCTAGCAGCACCGGGAACAACAACAATAACAACAACACGCACAGTCGTGTGAAGAAGACTAGCCGAGAGGCCAGCAGTCTGAGCACTGACGAAGGTATTTACCACGAGGGGGAAGATGAAGAAGATGACGTAGAGGAAGAGGAAGACGTCGATGATGAGTTAGATGAGGACGAGATGCACCGCCTTGTTCCACACCATCCAGAAGACGAAGAGGACGATGAGGACGAGCTGCATGACAATGAGGTCAGTTTCTCTCCTCACCACCAGGAGGATCTGGTGGCCATCCGAAACAAAAGGCCGCCTCCAGAATTAGAGGGCCCATTTGGAGGCGGCAATCCCGTATTACAAGTGTCTCGGAGAGCATCCAACCCCATCGATGCCACTCATGACGACAACAAGAAAACGGCGACGGAGAACAATAACAACAACACTCTAAAACAGAATGGTACTCTTAAAATGGAGAAATCACCACAAGACGAATCACGGAAGAGGAATGGTCTTAACAGTAACAGCGGAACGCTCACACGGCAGCCAACTGCTCAACCCAGAGGCGAGAGAAAAGTTGTGGAATCAACGGTTTCTCAACCTCCACCACCTCCACCTCCCTTGCCAGCGAAAAAAACTGAAGAACCCAAGCCTGTCATAAGACCCCCATCTCCTCCCCCTTTGCCCAAGAACAACCAGTTTAAATCTGAAGACGAAGTCAACAAATCCAAAGCTCCTCCTCCACCACCACCACCAGACTTGCCTCCTCTTAAGGAGATCAAACTTCTTCCCAAGTCCGATGATTCCAAATGTCATCCAGACGACGACAGGTCATCCCAAAAGTCAGATGAATCTTCAGTGGATGGCAGCGAGGGGAAACGTTACGTAAAAGCAACTGCCAGTAGAAAAAATAGTCATCAGAAAACACTACCTTTCATTCCTCCACAGTTTAGCTTTCCTCCAGACACGAACGAAAACATTCGTCCGTCTGAATATCTGCGGCAAGCCAAGAGTTCCTCCAAGAATTCAACTCTGAAGTCAAATTCCACACTCCATCGAGCTGTGTCTTTAGGTGAACTGGCCATGGCGTCTAAACCAGAAAAGATATCTTATGGCAGTCGAACGGAAAGCCACGAAACCTTGCTGGAAAGTGATTCTAGGTCTCATTTTGCTCATAATAACCAAAATGAAATGAATTTCAGGGAGCAAGAGCAGAAAACACATCCGCCTTTAACGAACAGCAACAGCAATAGTAATACGCCTGTGTTTAATATCACTGTAGAGCAGCTGCAAACTGTGCATCTGAAGAAGACGGACAAACCATCAACGCCAGGTAGTAATTTTCTGTTTCTCATATTGTTGTTTTAACTCATGAGTCATTATTCAGTTTTACCGAGAATACAATTTCTGATATATAGATTACCGGCAATGTATGAAACGCTGGCATTCTATAGAATACCTAGGCATTTTATAGATTGCCCGGCGGAGGCAAAGTATGAAATAGTTAAATTAGTATATACTTTTTCTCGGCATTGTTTATAATACCTAGGTATTCTACAAAATGGCAAATATTATTTAAACAAAGTGTGAAAAAAGGGTCATAATAAGACCATTATTTAAAAAAAGTGCATTTCTCAAACAGAAATGTTATTTTGAAAAAATAATGACATAGCCATTAAGAAGCATTTATTAAAAATACATAAATTAAAGTGCAAAATGCACAATAAAAGTAAAAAAGTAAAAAATTAAGTAAAAAATCTGATATGTATACCACATGATTTCCTTGTACGGATAATACATAATAATTATACATACGTTTTGCTGCAATTCATACGATTTCGAGTTATTTCTTCGAATTTCATTAGAGATATATTTCTCATTCAATTAATTTTGTTCTCAGTCCGCCACAAGGCAAAAATACACAAAATCTCTTCATTAAAAATTGAAAAATATAGGGGGAGGGAAACGCTAAATACAGTTAAAACAATCAAACAAGCAATTTTTACAATTAAAATTAGAATTTCTACACAAAAATAAGCAATTCGGCCAGCAGGCAACATAGCAAATTTTTCGGTGAACAAAAATGAAAGTTTAATTTTGGTCCCACTCGGCAAAAAAAGACTCTGAAGGTGTAAAAACTGAATTCAATATTTTGGTAAGTTTCAAATGTAAACAAATATGGCTGCTATGGTAAACAAAAATTATTCTTAGCCGCACTTAAACAACTTTTAAATTGTTGATAATTCTATAACTATTGCATGCATATTAACTAACGGCATAAAAGCCTTAACCGGACGATGAGAACATTATAATTCAATCATTTTTAAAGCAATTTACCAACATATAAGAATAAAAAAAAGGAGCTCACTGAGCCGAATAATATATGTATATATATATATATATACATACAAAATTACATCAACGTGTATATATATATATATACACGTTGATGTAATTTTGGTGCGGCCGATATCAACCAGAAACTGAGGTGCACATCTGCATGTTTAGCAGTGCTATATACAAAATTTCAACGTTCCGAGGCTACTCGTTTTTGAGTTATGCGAGATACATACATATACACATACATACGTATGTACGTACAGACGCCAAGAAAAAGTGTCTTTTAAATCCCCTTTAAATCAGTTTTATAATTTGTTTGGGGAAATAGAGTCCTTTATTCTGTCTTCACATACAGATGTCACGCAAAAATATCGTTAAATTGCATTCGACACTAGTCAAAATGGATATTTTCGTTGAAATACGATACCCGAATATTTTCTTAATTACAATATTTCCTTTACTTCGTACAAGGGAGTAATAATGTGTGGAATGTATGGATATTCGAAATGAATCAGAGATGCGTTTCATACTTTGCCAGTTTGTCATTTGGCATTCTGTAGAATACCTAGAAAATGTATGAAACGATAATCGTTTCATACATTGCCGGCCAGTGTTGAGCATTCTAGAAAATGCCAATGTATTATAGACTTTTGAAACTTTGGAAGTCTCCTGTGTAATATTGCGTTGTGTTCAATAATTTATTTAATACTGAATTGTGAATAAATTGTGTTTTGATTCTTCATCAAATGCTGTCAACAATCACTCCAAATACACGAATCGTAGAACGCATAAGTCATAAACATCATCACAAACAAATGATGATGTCAAGCTGATGTTTAAGAATTTTTAGAATGTATAAATGTCTTCAAACTTCTAAATAATTCCTAATGGTATACGTGTTTTTTTTTTTTTTTTTGAGAATTAATCTTACTTCAAAGCCTTAAACTGAAGTCGATAAGAAGTCTGTTACAGAGGCTGTTCGCACATTTTTTAGACGATTTCGGTAAGCAGTAATAAAAAAATCGTTTGCTGCAAAAGAAGTAATTAGAATTGTACTATGTTTTCAAAAGTCAAAATTATCGTCTGTGGCTTGAAAATTTTGTTTTTATTCAAAATGGCGAATTCAACAAAGCAGTGGTTCGAAGGCTACATTTACGCTCTTTCCGAAGAGAAATGTGCATACTCCGTTATCCAAAAACGATGCGAGAGTCATGGTTTTGTGATATCTAAAGCGTCGATAGGTAATGTCATCAAAAAGAAAGGAAATAAACGTCAAATTGGAGCCTCAAGTGGGACAAAAATTCCGAGCAAGTATCCAAGGAAAAAACGGATATCTTCGACTATTGCAAAAGTACGTTGTTTAATGTTAAGAGAAAGTCTCCCTAGTCAAAGGACAGCTGCAAAATCATTAAAATGCTCGGTGTCCACTGTAAACAAAATCATAAACGTTGATTTAAATCTTAAGAAAGCGAAAAAACGCAATGCGCATCGTCTTCTTCCGAAGTATATCGTTCGACGCGGGACACGCTGCAGAATTCTAGATGAGAAACACTTATCCGAAGAAAAATGGAAAACAATTGTCCAATAGATGAAGCATGGGTGTATTTAAATGATTGTAACAAAAAAAGAGCCATTTATTATCATAAAAAGGGAGAAAAAAATATAAGTACATGGTTCAAAGAATCGAAAGAAAGTTTTTCTAAGGGATTCGTGATTGTTGCCGGTTTTTCTTATAATGGCAAGTTAAAAATAAAGAGAGTGCAAAAATATGTCAAGGTTTGCTCCAAATACTATCAGGAACATATTTTATCGCCAATTTTTCTAAATGAAATACCATCGATGAAATACCATCGGTACCACAGTGCCATCCATCTGTGAGACTCCATCAGGAGAAAGCTAGCAGTCCCACATCAAAATCCACTGTAAATTGCCTAAAAGAAATGGAACAAAAAACTGGTATCAAGGCCATACCCTTCACTGATATCCCTACTAAACCTCCCGATGTGTCACCTATGGATTTTTGTGCTTTCCAACTTTTAAAAACTGCATTATCCAAACGTTGTCCCCAAACCCTAACGGGACTCTGGAAAGCTGTTCGGGAGGAATGGGATAGAATACCTCTTCTGACACTTCAAAAGGCATTATTATCCTGGAAATTGCGGTGTCGAAAGATAGTTCAGAATAAGGGATGTCAAATAGAACATTTAAAATACAAGAATTTTATATAATTTAGTTTTGTGAATACAATATACATCGTCTAAAAAATGTGCGAACAGCCTGTATAAGTTTAAAAATCTGACTTTCTTATGTTTTCTGAATGTTTAATTGGATTAAGCTTTTCATTTTATATTCTGGGAAACAATTGTTCTACATTCCTGTGCGTCTTATTGCAGAGCGAACGGTTCTCCTACAGAAAAACGATCTGATTGCCGAGTTAAAGCAGACTAAGGACATTCAAGGTGTTCGAAAAATGAAAGAAGAAAGAAGCAGGATAGAAGAAGAAATAGTAATCTTCATATTTTTTAAAATTTTTTTGGGTATTATTTACTGAAAATAACACACGTCTTATACAAGCTCAAATTAAATCTGTACATATAAAATGAAGTTCAAACAGCGAATATTTTATCTGGTATTGGTACCAATTTATTATTGCAATTACGTTTTTACTAAAATTAAAAAAAAAAAAATTTGCTAAAATATTAGTTATATTTTTTAATGAATTAAATATAATAAACTAAACTAGCATTAGTTAAAAAGGTAAAAATAAGTGTAATCTAACTATTTAAAAACCAATCGGCAGGCTAAAACGTTTAGAACAGTTGGCGAGCCAAATGCACAAGAGGAAAAACAGTTGAGGAACCGGAATTTTTTTCTTCTATTTTTGTTTAACAAATGAAAAATTTTATTAAATAAATTTTAAGTTTTGCTTTCTAAATATTTATCAAAACGTACAGAAATTAAAATAATAATACTGCAAGAGAAAAAAATATAAATTTATATTTATTTTCCATCTGAAATCTAAAGTTTGGTTCCTGCAAAACATTTTTTTGGCTACACTTTGTAATTTAAATATACTGACAACTAATTATTAAATTCTTAGACTGACATTTCTTTGAAATAATTCAAACATATGTAATTAATCATTTAATAACTTACTTCAGTTTAAGCTAAAAATGTAGAAATTATGAAACCTTTGTAGGTTTTCGGAGAAAATATACCAAGTCGAACAACAAAAAATGTGAAATAAATAAAAAAAAAAAACAACATAGTCTCTTTTCCTTATTTATTAAATTTTTCTTATGCATAAATAAAAATACATATGTTTGTATTGAAATATATAAAAACTACTTTATTTCTTACTACAGCTTGACACTCGATGGCATTTCGATTTTGCTAAAGTTAACAAAATTGCCTCGGAGAGAAATGACTAAATTATCTTCTTCGCTGACTGTATATGCTCACTGGTCAATCAACCGAAATGACCTTTTTCTTAAAACTCTGGAAAAAAAAATTCACATGTAAATGTATATGCAAAAAAGAGCCATTTGTCTTAGTGCAAAAATTCGTAACTGAACTTCTTTATTTTTTGACAATTACGAATAAAAGTTAAACAACTCTGTATCTTCCTATCTCTGAATAAGGTTTAAATTAATTATTACTTTAAATTAATTAACTCTTTATAGATTTTCTGGTGAGTTATTCATGTTCGCTTTCAAAGTAAATGGAAATATAAAGTTGAAATTCAAATAACCAAAATCCCAAAATTTTTGCAACACTGTTCTTACAACTAATACATAACTGAAATATCTTTGCAGGCACGCAAAATTTGTTTTTAGAGCTGCAAGTGGCCCACGAGCCTTCGGTTTGAGACCATTGTTTTAGAGAATTAGTTCATTTAAAGATTTTAAGTTACAATATTTGCTAATGATAAAGCATACGAGAGCTATCTGCCTAAGAGGTTCTTATCAGACGTCGAGTGATTGAAATTGCTGAATACTGGTAGTTCGACCAGCTTTGGGTTCTATACAAGGCGAACTGGCTGGCTACATGTTTGGTTTTCACCACGTGTAACGTCATTACAGCTTCTCCATATTACATAGGTAGCTTTTGTGGCTTTGGCATATCCACAAATCTTAATTTAGCCTTCGTGGAGGACTTTTGAAGGAAAATTGTCTCATACTACTCAAGAACAAAGAATGCTGTTTAGCTTGTTTCTTACATTGTAGAAAAATTTTGATTTGCAACAAGTTTTGAATGAACAGCTCTATGTTGAAATGATACAATCGACAGATGGGCAGACATATCCTTTTCTCTATATGCTATTCTATCGGTGGTCCTCGGACTTTTTTGCCTCACGCACCATTTTCAATACTGGTAGATCATTCTTCCTCCTTTCAAAACTTGAAAAATGCGTATACTGCATCCAAACCCCCGGTCGAGAACCTCGGAATCTCCTATAAAATGTTTTGCATTCTTTACTGGAGGGGACTCGACTCTCTCCTCTTCTGTCCTGTTCGGCCCTACCCTATACAGGTAAGGACAGGTCCAGCCCTACCGACGTGAGGACGGTTGCCCTGTTCTGACATCAGCAAGACTCGACCTGTACAGGTCAGCACCGAACAGGACGACAGCGAAGTGGACTCTTGTCCGGGGTAACTATGGTAAGACCACGTTCGCCCTGTCGAAACCTTGCTTCCTCAACCCTGAACTCAATAGGACAGGCGCTTCCAGCTTGAGTTGCTCCTTTCAAATATACAGGTACAGACTAGGCTTGCACCACTAATGTAATTAAGATACTGCTGAACGTAGGTACCTGTTATGTTTCGTCCCACCCCTACCCGAGGACTTTCCGCTAGCGCCCAGGCCGTTTAGTAACACGAGCTGGGCGGTGTTGATAACGGGTTCGGGAATTTCAGCCACAGTTCGTTTGATGGTCCTGTTTAGCTGCGATAGTATTTCAGCAAAATGTGTCCGTATCTATCCAACAATGTGTACTACAATTAAGGATCAATTACAAAATTATTCGAATTCTACGTTAATTCACTTACCAAAAATTCCCCTGCTCGATTCTTAAAGGTCCCATCTCTGTTTTTAATTCGTGAGCAATTTAGCACATCGGCTAAACTGAAGAATCGTTGAAGTTTCCCGTCAGAGAACATGAATCGTATTTCGAAAAGACTTTGGATCTTCAAAAATCATCCATAAAGCTTCTTCAATTTAATAAATTGGTTTCTCTGAACTTACTCACATAATAATAATTTTTCTTCTTTAGTTAATGACATTAATTTTCTAGTCTAGCTCTTCACAACGCTTTCAAAATTCTAATAGCGTGCGTTTTTCAAGTTTCATTACTATTTTGCTAGGTGGATCGTGCTACATTCCTTTCCCTATAAAATGGTTTATCTTCCCCCACTAACTAAAGTTCCCTTTCTCCGTCATGAATTAAAGGATCCATTTTTCGAACGCCAACTATAATAGTACAGTTGGCCTTAGTTTCACAGAATCGACAACTAGTGTCTCCAAGAGAAAGCTGCAATTTTAGACAAGATTTAATAAACTCAGTGTTAGGAAATTAGAAAGAAAGTTCTAAATCTGCATAAAAAAGTAGACTTAGACTGTTTATTATCACCGGGCTACTGCAGAAGCAATGTTGGCGGTTCATGAAATAAAGCCCGAAGGCACATGGCATGAACTCTGGACGTGTAGATATCTCGAGTGAGAAATCGAAGCAAAGGAGATGCATAAGAAAGTGAATTATGGTAGATTGGAGTATTTAGCCTGACGTCTTTTACTCAGCAATTATTTAACGATTTTCATCTTCCTTAGGGAAGTCGAGGCCATCTAGGCGCCGAAAAACTTATTGATATTTTTATATTATACTTTTTACGGAAATATTGGAGGTGAATGTTGAGTTCAGCAACTGTATATTACTTTGTTATTAAAAATATGAATTTTCAAGATTCTAGTGACCGATAGGAGATGCATCAGAATCGTTGTGTCTTCTATAAGAGGGAGGCAGATCATTCCATCGTTTTGAAGGTAAAAATACGCAACTTCTCCTACCATATATGGCAAGTCTCGGCATCGGACAAGCCCTATCTGTAAAATTTATTGCCAACCACGTTTTGCAACTTACTGAAAAAGATGAACTATTGCACGATTTTTATTCGAAAGGGAAAATTTTATATATATATTAAGAACGTAGCTTGAATTTTTGCAAGGCCGAAAGTAGTGGCCACTTTACTATGGAAGCATCTAACAGGTGGGGCTACCTTTCCCTCCTATGAGGCACTGTTGCCTTCTCCAGGATTCGAACCCAGACCCTTCGGTACCATAGTAGGCTCGCCTAACCACTATAACGTCTGGGTAGCAGCTTCGAAAGAATGTATAAGACATGAAATATTAGTAACACATACTTTAATGTCAAAACTCTGCCTACTTATCGAACTTCACTTTTAAGTATTAGAACCTCTCTAAGATATTCATCTCACTAGTAAATGATTTTTCGTGAATTTATCACCTTAGTGCCCATTGTTTTGCTTACATTAACCGTCATTAAACTGGAATTCAAATTATACAAACGAGAAGCGGTTAAAATGATTCGGATTCGGGCAAGGTCGGCACTTGGTAAGAGGAAGACGCCGCATTCGGCTACTTTTAAACTAAAGATCAGCAAATTCTTCTCAACTGAGTACGGTTAACCCTTTATTTCCTTACCAGACTTTTAAATCCCAATTATAAAATCGCTCAGTTAAGTCCCAACGGGACATTTAAGCCCCAATTTCAAATTTAGGAACAAGCAATGAGAAACGTATATTTTTGTAAGTTTAATGCGAGGAGTTTCTCATTCATGAAGAAATAAAAGACTTTAAAAATTCTTTAAAAAAAAAATAAAGTAATTTGGGGCATAAAGGGTTAAAATATATCGAATCAAATAGACTTGGAATTAACACTTCTTTTTGTACTGACCACTCCTCTCTTACTGTTATATGATGTTTACCTAGAAGAAAAATATCATTTCAAAATTCCATTCATTCAGAACTGAGTAAGTTTTGCCAAAAGTAAATTTTCATTTTTTGTATTTCGAAAAAGGTACTGTCATCAAACTCCACCTGCATTTTTTTTTAATTTTGCAATCCTATCTACTAAACGACTTAGATCGACTTATGCGGACATATTTTGAATATTATTTACCGCGATTCGATGATGCATATTTTTCTAAACTGTAAAAATAAGCATCTAATTCTTTTCCTAATTATTTGTATATAATATTGCGTACTTATCGTCGTGTGTATTTTTCGACATAACTGGTTATATTATTAATTTTTTTTAAAATATATGACATCTCAATACGTGTTAAAAATTTAAATATTCACGCAGTTTAATAGCAAAAATCCTGATAAGTAAACAAAATTAAGCATTTCTTTACAACAAATTTAAAATTGCTTTAAATGGTTCAAGCTTGATTTTGAGCGAATTTCTTTTTCAAATTTCTTTTACGAAATTTCTCATAAAAATAAGAAAGAAACCAATTAATTATGTAATCACGAACAGGAGAACCAGTTAATTAGCGAACTGATCAACCTGCTAATATACTCTTCTAAACTCCGCCCATTAACGATATTTTTATTCTCTTCTTCACGCCATTTTTTGAAATTTCAGAGAAATTTGAGGTTGTACATTTTTGTGAATTATAAAGATATAAAATCCTCAACATATTTCCACCTTTTAGGTGCTTTAGTTAGTTATGGTTATTTCCTTTCTTTGTAATATGTGACGTATTTTTTCGATATGAAATTGTTCTATAAAATGAATTTATATATGGATATAGGATTATAAAAATAAATATTTTCTGAAATTAAGAATTTGCAACAGACAACACCGTGAATTGTCTAAATGTTTAATATATTGAATGAAGCTTGACTTCAGAATAAAATGTTTAATCTAAGTGTATAAATATGTGATGTGTTGTATATTTATAAATACATATAAATTTTCGTTCTTGTTTTATGTCTGAGGATGGGTACTGATCTAAAGAAGATCTACGTTACAAGTTTAGTGTTACAATACATACACTGAAATTTCAGAGTATTTCCTAATAACTTGCAATATACAATGCGTTTCGTTAAGTGGCGCTAAAAAAAAATCCACGCAAAACAAATCTGTCCTTTTGTAGGCGGGGTTTGAAAATAAGAGCAGCTGAGTAATGTCAGTACCTTTTTCGAAATGCGAAGCGTGAAAATTTAGTTTTCGCTAAAATTCATTCACCTCTAACTAACAAAATTTTAAATAATATTTTTATTCTAAATTGACACTATTTAACAGTTTATTTCTCTATATATTAATTTTCGAAATAATATTTAAATTGACAGGCGTGGTCAATAAAAAAAAATGTTTCAGAATGTCGTAATTCCAAGACTTTCAATCCCACAAAGGTGAGAAGGATTTCCTTATCTGTTCTATCTTAAAAATAGTGGAATACTTCGGCTCCCAGCTTACACAGTTAATAGCGCATACAACGAAATCTCTTAGTAGGCGGGGCTTAGAAATTAAAGTAGGCGTTACCTGAGTTTTACCATACGTCTTGAACCATGGACCTTATAAGTCTTATAAGATCCATGTCTTGAACCCTCTTGCGAAGCGAAAGTATTGCAAATTTCATTTTTGCAGAAATTCCAGCTTACACACATATATAAAAATTGTTTTTTTTTTTCTAAATAAATAGGATGTAATAGTTATAATATTAACTATTCATGTCAAGTAATTCATATTACTATTATATAATATTAACTTTCCTGAGGCGAAACGTGGAAAGTAAACATGGTTACAGGTAGGCGTGTCCGATTCGAGACTTTAGTGTAGTTAACTGCCTCCCTCTTATAGAGGTCATGATGATTTTGAAGAGCCTCCTACCGGTCACTGTAAACTTTAAAATTCTCTTAATTTAATTAATTATTTCTTAACTTTCTAATTTTAAATTTTTTTATTCACAGATTAAAATACGATTGCTATACTAAGTGTCCACAGCATGGGCGTTTTCGTGGTTTTCCCCATGTGTAACGTGTATACGAGCCAGTTTCCCTTAGAAAGTCCTCCACGAAGGCATCCCTCCCTTTAGGCAGATAGCCCTTGTGTGCTTTGCCATAACTGAATAACCTAAGTGTCCACAGCCAATATATCCATAAAAAGTATAATACATACCTTTCAATAATTTCCACTTGGAATTGAGATTTCGAACTTTTTTCTTAATCCCTAGCATCGCGTTTATTGAAATCTAGCCTAAAAATGCGATTCTCGCTTGGAAACACTGGTTGTCGGTTCAGTGAAACTAAAGCCAACTGTACTATCATAGTTGGCTTTCGAAAAATGGATCCTTTAATTCATGATAGATAAAAGAAAATTTCAGCAGTGGGAGACGGGAAATGGTTTTATATAGAACGCAATGTAGCGCGATCCGTCGAGCAAAATGGTAATGACACGTGAAAAAAGGTATTAGAGTTTTGAAAGAGTTGTGAAAAGCTACACTAAAAAATGAACGTCATTAATTAAAGAAGAAAAATTATTGTTAATGTGAAAGTGTTCAAAGAATTCTATTTGACTAAATGAAGAAGTTTGGGTTAAAATAGTGCTCTGAACAAATATTAACGTAGAAGTCAAACAACAAAATTTTTTTTCTGCAGATAAAAATTGTTGAGCCAAAAACTTCCTCCATTGCTGAATTAAATTTTCTAGAGGAGTTTCACATTAAAAAAATTTTTTTTCTGGTCTAGTTAACGACCCTAATTCCATTCCGTCTTTACCTTCAACTTTTAAGGAAAATATGTTTTAGTTTTCTTGTTTCATCAATAGATGGCGCCAGTAACTTAACTCCTGTCCAGCCATTCTTATCTTAATTTACAGCTATATCTTATCTCGTTCATTTCAACTTTGGCAGCTGAGGGTGTTGGTTCGGTAAAACCATCGAAACTAGTCCTGTGAAAATTTGCAAATATAACGCTGATTTTTGTTGTTTGACTTCTAAATTAATAAATGAAGAAGCTTTATGGATAATTTTGCAGATCCAAAGTCAAAATATACTTAAGTGACCTATTTTAATTAACTACCAAAAATTTCTTTCTTCTTACCTTTCGAATATACGATTCACGTTCCCTGTCGAGCAATTTCAAAGCTTTTTCAGTTTGGCCGACATATATCAAACTACATGACCCTACTATGCTAAATTACACAAGAATTTAAAAACAGAGGTGGGATTTTTAAGAATCAAACAACGAATTTTATTGGTAGGTGTGTAAGGTTTTAGTTAAACTAACCAAGTACTATTTAAGCCAGAGGTAGAAACCTCTCAGTGTATGAGAGCTTAGATCACGGTTATTCCGCTCAACGTTCGCCTGACCAGCTAGCAGTTTAAATTTATAAGCCATAGTGCTTACTACGTGATTGCATTGTAAAACAAATTAAAGTGCGTTAGTATTTAGTATATCTTGCTACGCACCTCTGCGAAGCAAAGTTGATTTAATTTCTATTTTAGGTTTAGTTTTAAAATTATTTGATTGTTAAGTTCGACCCAAGTGGGGTCTTTTACTTTCTGTATCTTTCCCGAGTTGGGAAGTTTGTTATTAATAGTGATTTAATAAAAGAGGATTTTAAATCCCTTCACGTGCAGCTATTCGCCAATACAGTATCTACACCAGAACATAGCGTACCTTCCGCTCCCTGTTCCAGTTCAGGACTTAGAACTTGAGGATAAGAACCCGATTACAGACTGTACTTATGTTTCCAAAAATGATGCACAGAACACTAAGTCCTGATAGGTGAAACGAAATGACTTTGATATTGAACTTTTTGAGAATTCGAACAATTTTGTAATTGATAGAAAGAACTATTAGAACTATGCTAATAAGAACTAAAAAAACTATGATAGAAATCTCTATTATTAATTGTTGGATAGATATGGACAAATTTCACTGAAATATTGTCTTCGTTTTTTTTTTTTTTTTTGGCTAAATGCATCCGTTGTGAGCTACACGGCCTGTCTGCTAAACTTGTCTGTCAAACCAACTGTCGGCTAAATGTCTTATCGATTAAGTGGTTGTCGGCTGTGTCCGGGATCAATTTACAACAATCAAGAGCAAACAAATGCAAATAAAACATTTTGAATCCAAAGAACTTACATCTTTTGGCATCATTGTTTGGTCATGATTGTAAGGGCGGTTGGTATAACTAGAGAAGTAAATGTCACAGTCCGCTTCTGAAATGACAATGACAGAGATTTACAAATTAAATTTAAAGCTTTTAATAAACCTCACATCAATATTTGTCCCCATCAGTCCAAATACCCAAAAGCCGGAACTTGAACAGCCTAATTGCCCAACTCTCTACGAGTTCCAAAATATATAAACAAACACATCTGTCTCTTTCTCTTGTGTATGTTTGTGTTTGTCTACGTAATTCTGTTCTGAATATAACTTAGACATTTTTTTTTCTTTTGAAAAAGCAGACTGCAGATATCGCTCAGAACTTCAAGGCTGAAAATTTCGTGGATCAGATTCCAGAGGTGGACGCCAACGGCTGTGTAATTCCTCCATGGAAAAGACAAATGCTCGCCAAAAAAGCGGCGGAGAAAGCCAAAAAGGAGGCCGAAGAACAAAGAATTGTAAGTTAACCTAACAGACATTTACTGCATTATCACAAACGAATGCTGGGGTGTTCATATTGCTGAATAACTTGTAAAACTATTGAAATGGTTCAAGTATAGAGACAATAAAAAATGGTTCAAAGTTCTGTTTTGATAATTCCTCCATTTAATGTTCGGAAGACTTCGAAATTTTGCCCAAATTTAATGCTAAATCAGTTGAATTATCGATTTAAAGTCCACAAAATAAATGCTAGACATTACTATTATGGTCATCAAGCAACGTGGAGTTTTTGAATTAGAATGCTAAGTGCATTGCTTATCAGAATTAAAGAACAATATTAAAAAATGTACTCACTGATTAACATTTTCAGCAATGTCCAATTATGTAATATTTATGTTAATCATTTGCAGCTGAGTGCAAAATTAGGAGGGGTTAGTGCATGAAAAATTAAACAAGAATAGTGTGCAGTTTCACAAGATTTGGTCCATAGTTTGGTTAATTCTGTGACCCCAGATGTGAACCTTGCATTTGTACTAGAAGGGAGCATACAATGAAATCATATTAATTAAAGATTAAAATAGAGGGGATCATTTTTACATTCGAGTTAAATTTCCGTAAATCTGACTTTAATATTTTGAAACTATTCATTTGGCAGACATGGTAATTTATGTTAAATAATGCATGTACAAATTTTTAGCCCAAATGGGCGTAAACACAGAAGGGTTATTCGTCTCGAAACGGCTTTTTGAGTTGAATCACTAGAAACGGCTGTATCACTTTTCAAATTGTTGCCACCAAATATTATCGCCCTGTATTACATTTAAAAAAACTAAATAAAGAAGAATCTGCTAAACTAAATAAATAATGGAGAATCCGCATCAATGTATACATGTCTCAATGCAAAAAAAAAAAAAAAAAAAACGGTACCTATAAAAAAAAAAAAAAAAAAAAATCGGTACCTAGAGCCATCCAATTTTGAATACCTTAGTCCTCCACTCGAATATGAGCACCTAGAAGCCCGAATTTGGAATCTTGAATTTCGTTTACTGTCTATTTCATATTTTGTAAAAATTTAACGATTTTTTGATTAAAAAACTCAACCATTTCAAAGCGAGCAGTGGAAACACTGTAGTGAATAAAACATTTTTATCTCCAGCGCGCGAGACTGTGTATCGGAAATTCTAAACATAGGCTGTTTTTAAATACCTTTAGCCCAACGTGGCATTAGCCCTAATGCTCAGGAAGTCCATCAAAATACAATCCTGCATAACTGGATATATTCTTCTACTGTACTCCAGAGTTATGGGCTGCTGCATGGTTTCAGACGTCGTCATTAAAACTGAATTTAATTCGTTCGTGAACCGAAATGTTCATAAACCGAAACCATTCCCACCCCTGTAGGAATTATTGCAAAATGAATTAATCGTTCCCAGATCACCATGCGATTGCTTATTTAAATTTTATATCATAACTTTTTGCAGAAACTTTTAACCCAGAACCAAGGGAAATTATTAAATATAAAACGAAAAAGATAAACACAATATTAAGCATATAAAATAGACGGAATTTTTACTTCAATTAATTTTAAAGTACGTGTAGGAAAGGAAAGTGGTTGGCTTAAGTGGAAAATGACGCAACAGATGTTTTTGTTTGGATGCGGAATTCGCTTCCATTAAGCATGAGATAATTGTTTTAGGCCGCACTTATTTTAGCGTCACAAGCGCTACTGGTCTCGAAAAACTTTTTTGTCCGTATCACTTTTGTATCCGAATCACTTTTCAAATTGTTGCCACCAAATGTTATCCTCATACATTATTTTAAAACAATTAAATGGTGAAGGAATGTATGTGTGCATGTATGTTAATCACTCTATGGCAAAACCTAGACCTACTGGATTTTTAATGCAAATATATTATTAAAAAATAAATAATTAATAATCTGTATGCATGTTTCGTGACCTGTGAATAATAGGCGGATCGTTTTAGAGCCATCGAATTTTTAATACTTGCAGTCCTTTATCCGAACATGGGCAATTAATTCGTAGCCCGTCAGGTTAGGTTATTCAATTATGGCAAAGCACACGAGGGCTATCTGCCTAAGGGCAGGGATGCCTTCGTGGAGGACTTTCTAAGGGAAACTGGCTCGTATACACGTTACAGATGGGAAAAACCACGAAAAGCCCATGCAGCCAGCCCGTTCGCGGGATTCGAACCTCGGACCGAACTACCAGTGTTCAGCGTCTTTACCGCTCGGCCGCTGGTGGGCCTAAACTTGTAGCCCGAATTTTGAATTATTTTTAGCCTAAAGGGGCAATTTGCCCAGAAGGGCTACTATTGGCATTTTGCGTCGTCCTTTATAAAACGAGGTTTCTCTTTTCAAATTGTTGCCACCAAATATTAGAGCCCTGCATTATATTTAAAGAAATTAAGTAATGAAGAATCTGCATGAATGTTTCTCGCACTGTGAAAAACAGTAGTACCTAGAGACATTCAGTTTTGAATAACGTAGTCCTCCACTAGAATATGGGCATCTGGAAGCTCAAATTTGGAATTTGTTTTTATTACCTATTTCATATTTTGTAAAACCTTAACGAATGTTTGATTAACAAACTCAACGATTTCAAAGCGAACAATGACAACACTGTACGAAGGGAGGGGGAGAGTTATCTCCAGGGCGGGAGACTGTGTATCGGGACGAATGACTAAGGCGAGGGCTTACGGAGTACCTGTGCTAATTAAAGCAATAACCTCCACATTTTCGTTAAGAAATAATGAAGAATTCAGAAAAAGTAATGGCTAAAGGAATAAAAGAGAACCGCTGTGTATCGGGAGCTTTAAAGATATATTCTAAATATTTTGTGATATTGCTGTTGAATTGAATTTTATGGTGTGAAGAACATGATGTTTAATAAAAAGGTAACACACAAAACGCTAAAAAACACTCCTTCTGGGCGTAATATAAAATCTGAAAGCTTTCAGATTTTTTTTTATTTATTTATTTCATAGTTTGCACAAATTTAACTAATTTTTGATTAACAAACTGGGCGGCTTGGAAGCGATAAGTGGCGACACTGTTCGAAAGAAAACATTTTCATCTCCCACTCGCCACACTGTTGCCAGTCGGCAAAATGTAAGATTTTATTTTTAAACTTTAATCCACAAATTCGGCTATTTGAAAACAATGTGTTGCCAACAGGAAATAAAATTTATATTATTTACAGCATTTATCAAACAGATAAATTTCCTGTGTATTAATGAAGCCAAATGGACGGCATAAGTGGAACATGATGAGGAAGATTTTATCATTTAGTGAGGCGTCCTTTTCCATAAATACTGACTTCGAAAGGCATCTTCTTTTATCTTTTCTTTATATTTAAGCACTTTTCAACCCTATTTCAGACACAACAAGATTTTATTTCTCTAAAAATTTGTCGTAATGTGATTTGTTGTTGACTACGTTTTATATGTTTCTCAAAAGAGTACATGGCCGACTTCGTAAATCGACACGTTCATAACCCAAAGTGTTTTTTTTTGTTCAGATAATCTGTTCGTGAATCAAACTGTGCGTGATCCGAAATGTATGCCCGGTTAAGTTATAAACAGTGCGTAAATCTTGATAATAATGCATCTCTACCAAAAAAAAAAAGCATTATAGCTATGGTACACTTCAGAAACAAATTAATTTCATGAACCCGAGGTTTCATTATATTTTTCTATATATATGCTATAAAGGATTAGGATATCAAAAAGTAGGAAATTATGGCTAAAAAAAACATCTACAGAGGAGGTTCGCACATTTTTTAGACTATTGTTATTGTATTTACAGAAATATTTTACCTACGATATTTGTAATTTAAATGTTCCTTTTGATACCCCTTAATTATCATTATCTTTCTACACCGTGATTTCTAAGACAAAACCTTTTGTACTACCGGAAGAGATGTTTTATTCCTACCTCTTAAACAGCTTTCCACAGTTTAAGGAGGGTTGTAGGTCGACATTTGTGCAATCCGCTTTTTTTAAAGTTTAAAAGGGCAAACACTCGTGGATGATGCATCAGAACATTTAATAGGTATGTGAGTGAATGATAGGGGCTTGATACCCTTTTCTTGTGCCACTTTTTCCAGGAAATTAACAGTGGAGTTTGACGTGAGGCTGCTTGCTTTAGCTTGATGGAGTTCTACTCATTGATGGCACTGTGGGTATAGAGAAAATATTTCACGTTTGAAAACTAGGTATAAATTAGGTTGCTGATAATATGTGAAGTAGACCTTAACAGTTTTCTGCACTCTTTTTAATTTTTATTTGCCGTTATATAAAATTTCATCTAATAAATAATCATCTATTAGAACAACATTTTTCTATTTTTGTCCTAATAATTGTTTCTTATACAGAATTATGCTTTCGGCTATATGTCATGGAAAATGACGATGCACTTTTCGTTTTCTCACCTCCTTAAGATTCAAATTAGCACCACTTTGTTTACAGTTGACACTAAGTATTTTAATGATTATGCAACTGTCCTTTGACATTACTGATTTTCTTTCAGCTTTAAATTTATTATCTTTGCAGCATTCGAAACATTCCGTTTTTAGCTTGGATATGTATTTTTCCTTGAAGATAAGCTTTGACGTCTTCCCCCACCCCCTTTCTTACTGGTTGCTTTAGATGTAGATAAATGACAGCTTTCAACGCTTTTTTTTAATAACTAGATAAGAATAATTTTCTTCGGAAAGATCATAAACATAGCCATCCATCCATTGCTTCTTTAAAAGCGCCATTTTGCATAAAAATAAAACTGTCAAGTAGCAGACGATAATTTATACTTTCAAAAATATAGCTGCAGTTAAAAATATATTTTCCAAGCAGGAGGTTTTTTTGATAGCAAAGCAAAGTCGCTTAAAAAATATGCAAACAGTCTTAGTGTAAAGATTTAATTATAATTACTTTAATTATAGTACCCATTAAATTATGCCCGTATAACGAAATCTTTGTTAACATCTGAATATAATGCTTGTTACCTTTCCTTTATCTATATTCCTATATCTATAGTGCTTTTCTTATATTAATTTGCTGAAGGTTTGGAATTATTGGGGGGGGGACTTTCTTTATGCAGCTAGATTTTATTTCCTTTCCGGTCTTTATTTAATTTCCGACGCATTTTCTATCTCCCCTACAGACGTTAAAAATTCTTTTTGGATAAAGCAGTTCTTCGGTTTGTTAAATTTCTTAAAGATATTCATAAAACATTGGTTAATTAAGGATCTCAGTAACTCAAAAACTGTGTTGAAAACATTCTAAGAAGGAGTTTAATTATTTTATTATTTTTAGACTATTTTTTTACTAATTTTAACCAGCAAATCCTGTAAGAAAACGAAGTGTTACTGAATTGAAATAAAATAAAAATTCTTGTTGAATAGCCAAAGACATAACAGCAAAAAGAAATTTTTAGTGATATATGTACTTTGAAAAAATGTTCATTTTCTATCCATAAAACAAAAGCACTGTATTTATTCTGAGAAATATTTATTGGCAACGCCTTTACTTTTAAACAAAACTATTTTATTGAGCTGTCATTTGATAAGTCGTGTCGAAATCGAAAAGTTTAGCTAGTCATTAACTAGTTCCTTTTTTTTCTCATAGAGGGAAGCGGAAGCGAAAAAACTTAATGCCATTCCTCCTTGGAAAAGACAACTGCTGCAGCGAAAAGAACCAGCCAGTCCAGTCACGACACAGAGGTGAGTATCATCGAAGCAACACCTGAAGTTATTCTTAAGCACTTCCCGTCAGAAATTACGATCTTAGGTCTGGTTCCGACAGTAAAAAAGAAAGTTTCTGTGAGAGTTTTATGACGGTCATACTTCAGTATGACAGGCAGTCTCTCCTACTGGGCGAAATTAAAAAGTGAAAAGTGGAAAAAAAATTAATGAATCCATCATTCTATCGGGAAACATTTCACATCCGATATTTACAGACGGAATTCCATTTCGTTATTCCAAGGTTTCAAAGACTATCACGCGACTTTCAAAACGTATTTTCAAAAATTCATATTCAGTATACAATTAAACGTATATTCTGTGTAATTCAATTCAAGTGAATGTATTTAAAGTATGTTTCATATTCAACACAACAATATTTTCAAACCGCATTTCAATTTTCAAAGTGTATTCAAGAGCGGAACAAGCAATTCCTCAAAATTATTACATGGAGCTATGTTAACCCCTTCCCGTGCCATTTACCTCTACGAAACTTGAGCCGTTTTATGGGTCTCGTTTTATGGGTCAACGTGTAGTAAACAAACCACACTGATGCTTGAGAATAGTCACAATACGAGCCGAAATGTAAATGCCTGTGTTATAGTCAGTTTTGTGCGATACTGCTGGCGTGAAAGTAAACTTTAATACTTTAATACCAATATCTTTCGTAGATATTATAAATATATTTTGTAATAAAAATAGTTTCAAAATTATATTTCATAAATAAATAACACTTCAAGTAAGTAAACTTTAATCCTTAGTGGAAGTAAACTTCAATAAACTGCTTTCACTTAAATCTTTTGTATTTTGTAGTATAATTTTGTATTTGTATTTGTATTTATTAAATTTTACCAACTAAACTGCTTTGTAACAGCAGTTATGAGAATCGTGACTAACTCTTGTGGTGTACTGATAGGATAACGTTTGATAACGATCATGAAATTAGGATGTTTATGTTTGGCCCGGCTTTCAGTTCACGAGGCTGGCTCGTGATGTTTATGTTTGGGACAAAATCTTCATCACGAGTCAGACTCGTTAAAGCAAGGGAAGGGATTAATTTACTCTTCAGAACAGTGTAGAACCTTTAAAGCAGAATTTAATTTCTCCCCCAATTGGTTTTCCGCGAACATTTCAAAACTGATGAAGAAATGGCCAAAGTGAATGGTGATTTTCTGAAAGCTCATTTTCGAAAACAGATGTAACCAATAACAAAGTAAGTGCCAGTTTTTACTCAAACCATTATATGACGTCATCTTAATTCTACACAGCTCTACGATTATATTCGAACTTAATAAAATTTCGAACAATTCACCTAGAACCAAAATAAAAGGAAAATCACTGGCTACTTGAGATTTCGAAAAAGCTATTTCCATCCCCCTAAATGGAGTCTGCGCACTGTGCATAAAACACGGGCACTGCTGGCTACTTTAGCTAGTAAATTTGTAATTAAATGCATGTTTCTAAAATATTACTCGCATTAACAAAATGGAACACATAAATATGAATTTTTAATTCAGAAACCTGCACATCATCTAATGGAAGACAAAGCTTGCCTGTACATTAAAGCATGATTTTGTGTTTCTTATACTTTCAATATTTTATTGCTGAATCCTTTGTAATCAGTGGCGTAACTAGAACTTTCGCCGCCCTGGTCAGTCCCTGGATTTGCCTCCTTGGGAGGTCCCTGAACTTGCCACCCCTTTTGTTTTACAAACCAAATAACTAAAAAAAAGTATCACAACACAGGCCGAGTACTCCAAACCACCATAATTCACCGAATTCACAGAAAGGTAAATAAATGAAAATTCTACCTTTATTTCCGAAGAGAAACTTTAATCGCAACATTTTAAAATTATATTACTATTTTGATTTTTTTTCTTCTTCTTTCTTCTTTTTTCTTCTACTCCTGATATTGTACAGGTATATTCGATAGCTCCAGTTATTGTTACATAGGCGGTATAAAAGTTTTCTCAAATGCAAAACAGACATTTATAGTTCTTAAATGATTTTTATTTGGAAAACGCTTCTTACAACTAGCAACACTTACAGCAATAGAAAGGAAATTTCATATTTAGTATTAAAATGTTTGGAATTTTGTTCTGGGCATTGCATTTTAGAATAAACTGCCAAAACTCGAAAAGGACCGCTCTTTTACGTTCCTATATCAATGTTCCTAGCAATAACAGAAATAAAGCCCCCCCGAAATTCTTCATTCTTAACAAGGAATTCTTTCTTATGACTATCCCCGTGATCAATATCTAGTTGATATTCGTATATTCCGTGTAAAAGTTTCAACGAAATAAAAAAGGTATAATAAATATGTAGCTGTTGAAATTAAGTGTCGATTTCTTTAAATATTTTATCTAGTTCAAAAAATCTTTTCTTCTTATTTTAATTCCGTATGGCAGTTTAGAATCTAACTATTCTTTACCTGCTTCGACGCTCCACTTGACTAACCCTTATAATGTTTTACGCGAGAAAAGTGCCGCCCCTAAAAATGTGCCGCCTGGGGCGGAACCCCTCCTCCACCCTCCTCTAATTACGCCACTGACTACCATTTGAATTCAGAAAACACTTAACGCTTAAAGTTCCCACACTGATAGCTAGCTAGCTAAAACGTTTTAGATAAATTACCATTTTTAAGAAATAAAGAATAAAATTAGGAAGCATTAGCTTCGGAGGCACATGATGTCCTTGAAGATAATGTTAATCTTTGCTTAGATTCCTTTCCCCCCTACGGTTTCTGTTTTAATAAGAATAAGAATGAATTACTTAAAAGTGCACAAAATCTTCTTTTAAAAAGTGCTGCGTTAGCGTATATTCCCTTCTAAAACACGAGGAAAGTCTTTGAAGTACTCTTTTAATAAACTCTGCCATCGAAGCAATACCGGAACTTAGTTGGCATACTGCCACCAACAATAAAACTAATTTTAGATGAAAGTTATCAGACACCGTTTCTGTAACATGCCCATTATTCCCCAGTGTTTTTTTAATCTAAAACTTCAAACATACCTCAATAAGCGATAAAGGTTTAAATATACACATCCGTGGATATAATACAACCATAAAAGTTTGCGTTGTTTTATTAATCCGTTAAGCTTTTGTTATTTTAATTGAGAAACTACTTTACAGAAAGTAAAGAAATTCTTTACTTCATATTTACTTTTGAATTTTTATTATCTTCATCAATTTACGAATGTGTCAAAAATTCACACAGACCGCGAGGGAAAAAAAGGACTGATTATCGCCTAAGTTTATAAACTGTATGTTAAAAATTAATCGATTTTACGGTTTGATTGCATAAAATACCTGTACGTAAATAAATCTACTCTAGTTTTTTGTAGTTTATCATTATTTATAACATCTACTGATCTCTGGGCAATGTATTACATCTCTGCATAATGTACAACAGTGAATATATTACATAATATCATGGAGGTAAGAAAGTAAGAAGGGGCTAAGACGGCACTTGCGAGTGAAGCAAGAATTGTTCGTACTGGAAAGTAATCCGTTAAAAGGTATTGTAAAGCAAATTCGGAGATGCGTACGAAATCGAGTAATAAAGAAGAGTTTTAGAATATGTTCTGTTGAAATTAAGGGTAATCTGATAAGTATAATTAAAAGAATTATTCACTTACATTTTATAATAACTCAATTACAAGTTTTAAATAATAGTTAAAAAAATTCCTTTTTTTTATTCCCTTTCAGAAATATTCAGAGAAATTCAAGTACACGGAAATGAGCACCAATATTTAATGTATTTCGCTGTTAAAATTAAAGGTTCTCTAATTTGAAATGGACCGAATAGAACATTAATTATAAATTTACTTTGATTTTTCTATGTAAAAGATGCCTCAGATGAAGCTAAAAAAATCATGTTATATTTCAGAAAGTATTTTAGGAAGAATCTCTATAAATAGAAAAGAAATAATGCATAATTTTAATATCAATAACACAATAAAATTTGATCTAAATTTTTGTAATCCTTAACCGAATAAAATCGAATTTCCTTAAATTTTTTATCTAATGGAATTAACGAAAACTCGTAAAAATATTTCATTCAAATTAAGCCGTTCTGAGCAAACTGGTTTGTGAAAAGTATAGCATTTAATTCCGTTCAGAATGAAATGTTGTTTAAAATGTATTCTTTTCATATACCTAGGACTCTGAAATATTGTAGAAAATTGAAAAAATATATATTTATATGCATATTTACATCCGATTGTGTCAAAACCCATTGATCTTAATGGTAAATCACCCAATGTTTTGGTTACCAAGAAGTGATCATACACATAAAATAAGTTTTGGTTACCAAGAAATGTTGTTTAAAAATTTATTCTTTTCACATCCTGAAACATTGTAGAAAAAGAAAATGTGTGCATTTATATGTATATTTATGACGTAATTACAAAATATTTGCATCCGATCGTGCTCAAACATATTGATCTTAATGGTAAGTCGCTGAATGTTTGAGTCACCACGAAGAGATCGCCAGTGCTTCAAAGCAGTGTATGGGGGAAACCGCTTAGGGCCCTTCCTTCTTACTTCCTACCTCCATGCATAATATAGAGAAGAAATTATTGCAGAGTTAAGTTAAAGGTTGTATTTCCTTATCTGTCCAAAATTATTTTTTAAATATGACATTGCCAAAGCATGAATATTTTCATCATTTAAAACACTACTGTAAGTGGAAGTATACGACTACGACCAAAGATTGTGAAAATAAAGACCGGATTATAAATTTTAGGGCCACGTAATCGGTATATATGTTACGGTGAAACACCGAAATCTGGAGAATGTCGACTGTCACCGGTGAATGCCAACGTTCACATAGTCGCTTGGTGTACGTCCGAAATATTTTCCAAATACTCTTATTTCCGACTTACACCAGTGAATGTCGACATTCACCATGTACTAATGGTGAATGTTTAATATATGAGAATATTGTATTTTCTTCTCCGTCATTCAGTCGCGAAAAAACACACAATACATTCAAAATGAGAAAGGAAAATAATAGAAGTTAAAAAACTTACTTCATTATACAGTACGTAGTAAATGAGAAAATAAAATAATAGTAATAAAAAACTTACCAAGTTATGTAATTCAAATCTGATTCATTGCAACAACTTAAACTATTAAGACACTTTGAATTTCACAAGAGGCCCTTGCTTTTACAACTGCATTTATGGGACACAGCCAGTCGCCTCTCTTTTCGATCTACACCAGAACATATCTGTGATTGTCGACATACACCGGTGAGGGTCCGAATGTACAAGAATGCAATGTTATATTCGATCTTTCACCGACGTATTTGGTGAATGTTGACATTCTCCGGTGAAAGTCGACATTCTCCAATTTCGGTCTTTCACAGTAACATATACACATATATATATATATACGGGAATAAAAAACATGTAAAAGTTAAATTATATTTTAAATTAACAGTGTAAGTTGATTTCCTTTCCCTATTATAAAAATAGTAATCTCTTCTTGCATTGTGTCATTTCCAGACGCTAATCCGTGTCATATGACTCTTGCATAATTTTGATGATGCAAACGGAACTAAAGCTCAAACAACCAATAATAATTTTACACTAGTACTTAATTATCCAATCAAAATGCATTGGAACCAAATCCAACTCATTTGAATTAAGATCTCATCTGAATCCTGAACATAACGTACTCGCTTTCTTCTCTTCGGCCGAGCCGAACTGCTGCCTGCCGCTCTCTTCTTATTGCAAATCTATCAAAAATGTAAATAATTTGAAATACGCAAAAATAATATGCCAAGTTGTTTGCGGCCACAACATGTTTACTGAAATAAAATGGAGATTTAATTTGCCTCGGCTTCCAATTTCCTATTCATTATGGGTCAACATTCTACACAATCAAAACTCTTGCTCTTCATTATGCATTCAAACCTTCTACGTTTTACACCATCAATATTGCAAAGTCCTTTTTTATTACAGTATATATATACAATATGTAGCAAAATACGACAGCTGCTTTAAACGAATAATTGGTCATCTCAAAATTAATTATCCTAGATTTTATGCTCTTCCTTTGAAATCATCTGTTCTCTCAAGTTCGAGATCTTTCCATCTTAGTCAACGTTTAACGCAGATACATCTTGTCCAATCAAAATAATTGTAAACCAAAATTTTTCTAACTCGAACTGAAATTATTGACTCCCTCCCTTCTTCCTCAGAGTTGCTACGATCTCTTTCGCGTAATCTCTCCTGCTGGAAAGACGCTTTTCATCCACGCTGCTGCTGCTTACTTGCTTAAGATGACTTTAAAACCGGTGTGCATGGAAATTATTGTATTCAACTAGGATTTAAAAATTATCTTATCTACAGAAAAATTATCTGATGTGAATAAAAATAAAGATTGTGATGTTTCAAGCTCAGTTGTGTTAAATACGTTATCACAGCTTTTACCTTCAGCCATTACTGCCTTTGCAGTTAGCCATGTCTACAGGTATGACGAATATCAAAAGATGCTAAAAATTATCCGACTTTTTCTTCTACGCATTTAAAACATGAGTATATATATATATATATATACTTTCTACACTGCCAAATGCAATAAAAAAGGGGGATGGGGGATTCACAAGTAGAAGTTAAAGCAGTCCCATACACAAAATTTCAACGTTCTACGGCTAATCGTTTTCGAGTTATGCGAGATACGTACGTACAGGCATCAGAAAAAAATCCGATTTATGAAAAAGAATCCTCTATTCTGTCCGTACGTACAGAATTCAGGCAAAAAAATAGTTAAAAATGCATTAGGAAACGGTCAAAAGGAATATTGGTCTTTCCTTTGAAACCTGATAACCGAAATTTTTCGCCCTCAATACTTCCTTTACTTCATAGAATGAAATATTAATAAAATTGATAATTGATGGAAAGGTACAGTGTCTCACAAAAGTGATGGGACACTTGTGTTTTACAAATGGAAACCGTAATAAAATAAATTAAAAAAACATGTAAAAATGTTTTGTGGGTGTGTTTCATACTTAAATTTAGTAACAATTATTACATAACATACATTTTCTCAAAATATTAAAATATTAGTTTAATAAAGATACAATTGTTTAGAACGGAGCAAAAAATGGTCACATAAGT
>KK120380.1:0-47764 GCA_000611955.2 Stegodyphus mimosarum | reverse complement strand
TAAATAAGAATTTTGATTACTGGAATGAAGTTATATTTGCTGATGAGAGTAAATTTAATATATTTGGTTCTGACGGTAGAATCTTGGTGTGGAGAAAAGCCAGAGAAAAATTTCGCAAACAGAACTTGGTGCCAACAGTAAAACATGGTGGAGGAGGAGTTATGGTATGGGGGTGTATGTCGTCCGCTGGAGTTGGTAATCTTGTTTTTATTGACAGTATAATGGATCAGTACAAGTATATTGACATATTAAATCAAAATTTGAAATCTTCAGCACGAAAATTGAACCTTCATAACGATTTTAAATTCTACCAGGACAATGACCCCAAGCACATTGCTTTGAACGTTAGACTCTGGCTGCTGTATAACTGTCCTGAAATAATAAAAACACCACCACAATCTCCAGACTTAAATCCCATAGCAAGAATTGGAATCAAGAATTCGCAAATACACCATTTCTTCAAAACAACAATTAAAATCGGTACTTTAAGAAGAATGGGGTAAAATCACAAAAAAATTATTCGAATCCATCCCAGGAAAATTAAATCATGTTTTAAAAGTAAAAGGAAATCCAATAAAATATTAAAACCTTTTAAAAAGTAAAATTTTTGGATAAATATTTAGTGGAAAAGTAAGTGTCCCATCACATATGTGAGCCATTTTTTACTCCGTTCTAAATATTTGTATTTTTATTAAATTAATATTTTAATATTTTGAGAAAATGTATGTTATGTAATAATTGTTACTAAATTTAAGTATGAAACACACCCACAAAAAATTTTTATATGTTTTTTTTATTTATTTTACCACAGTTTCCTTTTGTAAAGCACAAGTGTCCCATCACTTTTGTGAGACACTGTAGATCATACAAAGTTAAGTCTTCTTTAAAACAGATAGGTACGCTAAGTTTCGAAATTTAAAAACTATCCGAGAGAAATTCCCCCTCCCCCCCAAAAAAATGTTACTGAACCAACATTAGTGTTCTTTCTCTCCATTTACCCAGTGAAACCAGGATTTATTCTAGTCAATAATTTACAACCGAAAACAAGAAACATGTTAAATATTTTTAAATGGGATAATTTACGAATTAAGCAATTTTATGTCAAACATTAAAAAAGGAATGCATTAATATATCAAGCGCAACTTTCTCATTAATTATAATCGAACTTCTTTTTGTAAAATTAAAAATAATAATAATAATGAATAAATAAGTAAAATTTAAATTAAGATCCCATTTTTCGCCAAAACTTTTGTTCTTATTCTTAGTCTAATTTTTATTTTCAAGTTATTAATGAGCAATTATTTGTATTATGATTGCGGTGCACATTGCAGAGGAAAATGTAAAGGGGGATGTGCAAGAAAAAGCTAGGGAAAACCTTGTCTATGACATTGCACATTTTTCTTATTTAAATAAATATAGCCTTCCGTGTATTGCTTCTTTAGAAGTGCTATTTTGCATGAAAACAAAATTGTGAAGTAGCAGACGATAATTTACACTTTAGGAAAGTATAGCTGCAGCTAAAAGAAATTTTTCCCATCGGGGGATTTCTTTATAGCAAAGAAAAGTAGTCCAAAAAAGTGTGCGAAGAGCTTCTGTATCTAAGTATTTTAAGAATAACTATTATCTAAGAATAAGAAAAGTCACAAGGCAAATAATTTCTCGGCTTGAACATTGAAAATATAAATATCGTTAGCAAAGTTTAATTTTTCATTTTTTTAAATAAAATCCCCAATATAAAAAAATAGATATATTTTTTCTCCTCATTCTAGGGCTTTAAGACTACATTGAGCCATCAGTAAAGTACTAAATGCTATTAAACGTTCATTAAATTTATTATTGGCGTTCAAATGAAAGTGATTCGAGGTGTGTCTCCATGTGTAGTGGTAGAAATGAGAGATACATAGATAGGAACAGCAATATTTACTGATTGAAATGCATACAATGTTTGTTAAAAAAATGAACTATCGCGTTAAGGCAGGCGTCCCATTGCTTGGGAAGGTTACGAATTCCGTCTGCGAAGAACGATGTCGGTTGATCATGGAACCAGTTCGTAACTACAGCCTTTACATCCTCGTCGAACTGGAAGCTTTGACCTTTTAGGCTTTTCTTCAGCGGTCAAGATGTGATAGTTCCAAAGCGACAGATCTGGATTTCAAGCTGGATGCTGCAAGACTTCGCAATTTTTACGGACCAATGCCTCGATACACACCCGGGCGATATACTGTTTTGCATTGCCGTGCAGAAGGATGGCACCTGACGACAGCATACCTGGACGTTTGTTTTTGATAGTCTTATGCAGCTTATCAAACGTTTCGGTATACCGTTGGGCATTGATGGAAATGTACGGCTCCTTAAACTCCAGTCCTGAATGTGGAAAAATGCCGTCAGCATCACCGTTCCGTCCGAGTTCTGAGTTTTGAATTTTTTGGGTTTAGGCGAGTCGGGACGTTTCCATTGCATGCTGACGGACTTTCCTTCTGGATGGAAGTGGTGACACCAGATTTCATCCCCTGCCACTATGTGCTGTAGAAAGTAGTCACCATCAGCCGTGTAGCGCACCAAATGCTCTAAATGAGGCCCATTCGCTGTTTTTTGTGGTGGTCAGACAGTAAGCGGGGTACCGATTGGCAACAAACTTTTCGATACTTCAGGATGTTGCTGACAATATTGTGAACAGTTCCGATGGAAACATTCAACTCATTTGCAACGTCACGAATGCTTCGACGTCGATTTGCCATGGTTGCCGTGATCAGCTTATCTGTCACAACCTGGTGCGCCTGACCGGGCCGCGGCAAATCCGTTGTCTCCTGGCGACCTTCGCTAAACATTCTCTCCCACCTCTTCACCACTGGCTTCGACACACACGTTCCTCCGTACACTGCCACCATTCTTCGATGAATGTTCATCGGCTTCCACCCCTCCAGTGTTAAAAACTTAATTACAGCTCGATAATTCCTTTTCGACGCAGTTGCATCCACACCAGCCATTTTTGAATAAATACCACGTCCTTATAAATGATCTTAGCACACATCTCCTTCCGCACACGCATGCATGGTACATACAGCTTTACTATCGCGTTTATTTCACGAAAAATCTACTGCAAACATTTCGCATGAGGCGCTTCCAATCACTTTCATTTGAACACGCCTTATAAATGATTTTGAAATGTTTTTAGAATTTTCCCTTTTTCTTACAGCATTCATCGAACTATGTCCCAGCCTGTGGGCAAATCTGTAGAAATTCCTTCTCACGCAGAAAGACCTCCAATAGAAGTTCAGCCCAAAAGCCCAGAACCTCCACGGGAATCGGCAAACAAACCTTCAGAAACGGAACCCCAGCACGAGGATACTGACGATATTCCTCCAAACCCATGGCTGCAACAACTAAGGAAAACAAAAAGCGTTTTCCGATGACGAGTGTGCTGAAAAATTAGGCATTTCCTTTAGATAATTTGAACTATAACTATGAACTTCAAGTGAGACATAGTTTTCCAAGACTGTGCAAATGTCTGGAACTTTGGTGTTCCAGAAATGATGAATTCCAGTGATTAAATGATTTGTTTTTAAACGATATTGAGAAATAAGTTCCATCACCATCGGAAACTTTACATCTGAATTCCATTACTGATTCCTACCTTCAAATGAGATTTGTTCTCGAAAATAATCAGTGAATGCTTTGATGTCCACATATCACTGAAATGTGTTATACTCTTGAAATCTACAATCATAGCCTTATAATGATGCTTATACTATAATAGAAAATATCAAAATTTCCTAAAATAATTAGTGATTAAAGACCTTGAATAACTTGAAATTAGGAAATCACGGAATTTAAATTATGAACTGAATTTAATATTTTATCATTGCCTTCAAAGTATACAAATGTGTTCGGCACAAAAGGCTGTATAGCAATTAAACATTCCAGCAGCCGCTTTAGCGTGTATTATATTACAATCCTATCTTGTATAATAATATAAAATTTTATTTATAGAGTTCCAATGTTTTTAAACAAATTTATTTTTGAACTAGAGTTTAAAAATTACTATTTTTAGAAGATTTTGTTTTTCTACTTATGAAGGAAATTTACACCTCAAAACTAAGAAGTTATATTCTTAATACAAACTAATGTAATGCAGAAACAAGTATTCTATTAAATTTATGCAATTACATTTGGGGCAAGATTTAGATATATATATTTTTTAATATTTGAAAGAATACTCGAGCATTTAAAGTAAGAAATTATGTAAAAAAAGTGGAATTATTGCGTACTTAGATAATTTTACTTCTTTGCCCCTGTATTCAGAGTCATAACTGTCTAAGTCACCTTCCAATTTAACTATTTTTTATGTTGGTGAAAGTCCTTTTATGTTTTATAGTGAAATATATGCGTGGAATCGATGAAATTCCTTATTTCATCATCATCGATATTCACGTAACAGGATGGACTTTTATGATTTGCTCAAAGTACTACGATGAGACTTATTTTTCTGAGTAACGATAAATCGATAAATCGATTACTATTAACGATAAATCGATACAAAATTTAATATATTGCTGTGGCTATTTCTTGTTTGGTGATGCAAGATTTTCTTATCCTCGAGGTTTTGACTCGAATGTAAAAATAAATACTTTTGGTGAAGAGTTTTATTGTAAGATATTTAAAAATCTATTGAGGTGTTGGATCGGGTTCAAATGTTCGAAAAATTAACGACTACTTTTCGCAAGTCCTTGTTCCATTTTTTAAAAAAAAACTTTTACAGCGAAATGTGTTATATTTTCTATCATTTTTTTTACATACCTATATACATTCTCAGAGGCTTTATTTGAAAGTAAATTGAGCATAATTGTTTATGCAAATTTGTATTTTGTAAATGCAATAAATTGCTTGAAAATATCAAGTTGTCTGTTTTTTATTTTTGGAGTTTAAATCAAAAATTGCATTTTACAACATAAATCTTGATATATTGCTGTTGGTTACGTATATTTGATACCATAATCTATGGGAAAATGTTCAAATCATGTTTTCAAAAAACTTGTTAATTAATGCTGCATATTATTATTCCATACGAACTCCCAGAACTTGTAAAAATAACAGGTACCATGAAAATCAGGGCTATATTATAGTAGTACCAGAAATAAATTATTCAGCACTGATGTTATAAAGTTACACAACACTCATCACATAAATTGCATTAGGAAAAGAAATCCAAACAGTATAATAATAAGTATGTAACACCAATTGTATATATTTTTATTTTATTTATTTATTAGTCCAAAGGGGCTTTGTCCCTGAAGGTCTATTGCTTTCATTTTGCCATTTTGCGTAGGAAACATTAAATGTCGGTTCCCTTTTCAAACTGTTGCCACCAAATATTACAGCCCTGTATTATATTTAAGGAAATTAAATAATGAAGAATGTGCATAAATGTATGTATGTTTCTCGCATTGTGATAAAACGACGATACCTAGAGCCATAGAATATTGAATGAACGTAATCCTGCTGCGAATATGGGCATCTGGAAGCCCAAGTTTGGAATTTGTTTTATTATCGTTTTCATATTTTGTAAAACGTTAACGAATTTTTGATTAATAAACTCGAGGAATTCAAAATGAGCAAAGGCAACTTGTACAGAAAAAACATTTTTATTTCCAGCGCGTTGAGACTGTGTATAGGAAATTCTAAAGATATGCTCAGTTTGAAATTATTTTGCGATATTGTTCTTGAACTGAATTTTATAGTTTAAGTGCAAAAAACATAATATTTAATAAATAAAGGTATCACACAAAATGTTAAAAAAACGCCCCTTTGGACGTAATTTAAAATCTGAAACGTTTCAGACTTTTTTTTTTTTGTAAATCTGGCATTAAATTTGCAATGTTTGTCTAGCTTAAACAGTATTTTTCCATTTTCATGACCTTTATAAAAGCTTTTCATGAGCTTTTTTAAATTATTCAAGAGTTCTGGCAAGAAAAATGCCATGCAGATAAAAGTATACGTTTAAAAAATGAAAACACCTAAAAATCTGAAAGCTTTCAGATTTTACATTAAGCCCAAAGGGGCGATTTTTTAACGGTTTCTGTGTTACCTTTATTCTTAAATATCTTGTTCTTCGCACTTAAACCATAAAATTCAATTCAACGGCAATATCACAAAATAGTTTTAAAATGAGCATATCTTTAAAATTTCCCATAGACAGTTCCGCGCGCTGGAGTTTTTTTTTTTTTTTTTTTTTTTTTTACCGTACAGTTTTGCCATTGTTCGCTTTGAAATTGTTGAGTCTGTTAACCAAAAGTTCGTTGAAGTGTTACAAAATATGAAATCGATAATAAAACAAATTTCGTATTCCACATTAAGGTTTCAATATGCCCATATTCGGAAGATTACGTTATTCAAAATTTGATGGCTATAGATACCGTTGTTTTTCTCCAATGCGAGAAACACATATAAATTTATACAGATTCTTCATCATTTAATTTCTTTAAATATAACACAAGGCGATAACATTTGGTGTAACAATTTGAAAAGTGAACCGACATTTAGAATTTTCAACGCAAAATGTCAAAACGAAATTAATAGCCCTTTGGGATAAAAATACGTTATATCTGCAAGACATATTTGACATTTACTTATTGATCTTGTTTTCTTGATAATTAAACCTAATAAATTTATGATAATTGAAGTCTGAACGCTCTTAAACTCTCAAATGTTTCAGAAAACATATTTTCTTCAGGAACTAGTTTTAAAAATATAAGGTATTATATATATATGACACAGCCCACGAATGTATACGCAAATACGAAGGAATGCCTTCATGGAGAACTTTCCAGGGAAATACGGTTGGTATTGAGGTTATATATAGAAAAGGCCAATCATGCAGGCATTCCATCGGCCCGAGTTCGAGCTACCACTATACCCAGCGGTCTTAACAACTCCACTATTGGTAGCACCATAAAAATACATTTAAAAACTCTGTGGCACTTTAACCGTTGCCAGCATTGGAACTAAACATTTCAAAGTAGTAAATGTAATATGAACTAAATGTTTTTATATACTAACATTATAACGTGTTATATGCTAATAATATAACGCTAACATTATATATATGTTAACATTATAACGTGCTTTTATTTTACTGTGTTTATTATGCATTCTTAACAATAATTGTTTTCTTAATATTGCAGAAATATGAATTAATAAAAATCATTAATACAGCAGCGCCGCTTAATGTGGTCAAGTTTGTTCAAGTTTCCTTTTCAGAGATGTTTTCATGCGGTGGTTATTACAAGAATTTCCACTATAGTGTAATTATTAGAGAAAATAAGAGAAATGAAATGTTTCTTTGGATTGAATATAGTACATTTATTTGCGCTGAGAATCCTTTTTTTAATGTACACATTATCGTATTTATACTGCAACCATAATTAAATACTGGAGAATATGTAGGTACATTGCGAAAAAAAAAATGGGACAGTTCTATATCTCCCGTTCTATTGGGCCTATTGACGAAATTTAAATTGCGTTTTTTATGTCTCGAAAAAGCGACTTAGGATATATAATAGATTTATATATAGCTTTGTTCTAATATAGGTATTTTGACACAAAATCGGATTTTTTCTGAAATGACATACCAATTTTTTTCCAGATTTCGATTCTCCGACTCAAATTATGCCTAAATATTAAAATTTGTCATATTTGGTGAAAAATGTACGGAGAAATTTAAAACTTTATCTTGGCGTATTTTTTCAGCTTAAGTCAAGAATAATTCACTCGGTGAACTCCTTATTTTATAGCAACCTATTTTCCTTTCCTTTTTTCATTGTAAAGGAGCGGAAAAAAAGTCATCGTTTACACTTTCAAATAATTTTAACAAAGTGCATAAACCACGTTTTCGTTATTATCGCTTGTAATAAATACACCAAATTTCAAAACGCGCCAAAATGTCAATTCACGTATATTTTAGGAAATTTTGAATGAAAAAACTCTAATGTTTTGCAGGTATGCATAGAAATACATCTACTTTAAGATGATAGCAAAGTTTTTAAGACGATGGCAAGAGTTTTGGCTGAAATAACTACAAATTCGAAAATACGTATATGTTAAAATTCAGTGCGATGTGTACTTAAACCAACTTCTATGCAAGTTTGATTAGAAGAACTATAATTTAACATCATTGAAACATGAACTTAAAGTTTATAACTTCTGAAATGGATTTCGTACCCCTTGAATAATTTTTTTATATAAGAACTTTCATATATTTTTTACGAATATTATTACATGTGTTTGTTAGACAAAATGATTTTAGACTAAAAAAATGTTTTTGAGACACTTTTTAATTAAAATATTTTTCAGTAAAATTTAACAATTAAAATATATTTTTCAATATTTTTACCCTAATTTTTATTGCATTTAATAAAACCTTCTTTATGTTATTAAGGATCGAATTTGCAATTAATTAAATAGTTTCTGAGAAAAAATAAAAACCAAATTAAACGAAAAATGTAGAAATGTAATAAATTATGATTTCGGTATGATTCGAACGAAACAATACCGATTTCAATTCAATTTCTAACAGTTTTTCTTTTCAATATTTTGCAAACTCCATCCTAGTTCCTATCAACAATAAACACGCAGTAAAAATATTTAAAAAAAAATCTAAGAACTTTCAGATTTTACATTACGTCCAAAGGCATTTTGTTAACGTTTTCTGTGTTATCTTTATTTGTTAAATTACATGCTCTTCGCACTTAAACCATAAAATTCAATTCAACAGCAATATCGCAAAATAATTTTGAAACGAGCATATCTTTGGTTTCAAATTTTAATTTACGTCCAAAGAGACTTTTTTTAAACATTCTGTGTATTACCTTTATTTATTAAATGTCATGGTCTTCGCACTCAAGCCATAAAATCCAATTCAATAGCAATATCGCAAAATAATTTAAAATGAGCATACCTTTAGAATTTCCAATACACAGTCTCGTTCGCTGGAGATAAAAAATGTTTTTTCTGTACAGCGTTGCAACTGCTCGCTTTGAAATCCTTGTTTGTTAAACAAAAATTCGTTAAAGTTTTACAAAATATGAAATCGATAATGAAACAAATTCCAAATTTGAAATTTGGGCTTGCAGATGCCCATATTCGTAGGATGATTACGTTATTCAAAATTCGATGGCTCTTGGTACTGTTGTTTTATCACAATTCGAGAAACATACATACATTTGGGCAGATTCTTCATTATTTAATTTCTTTAAATATAACACAGGGCGATAATATTTGGTGGCAACAGTTTGAAAAGTGAATCGACGCAAAATGCCAAAGCGAAATTAATAGCCCTTCTGAGCTAACGCTCCTTTGGGCTAAAAGAAGAGGAAGAAAATAAATAAATAAAATCTGAAAGCTTTCAGTTTTATATTACGCCCAAACGGGCATTTTTTCTTTTTTTCATTTAAAGACGCATACACATTTCGAGAGCATTTGGGCTAAAAATATTTGAAAACAGCATGTCTTTAGAACTTCCGATACACAGTCTCGCGCTGGACATAAAAATGTTTTATTCCGAACAGTGTGTTGCCACTGCTCGCTTTGAAATCATTAAGTTTCTTTATCAAAAATTTGTTAAACATTAAAAAATATGAAACAGATAACAAAACGATTAGGAAATTTATATTTTGGGCTTCCAGGTGCCCATTTTCTGGAGAAGGACTACGTTATTCAAAATTTGTTGACTGTAGGTACCGTTGTTTTTCCATAATGCGAGAAACATGCATACATTTATGCAGATTGTTCATTATTTAGTTTCTTTAAATGTAATACAGGGCGATAATATTTGGTGACAATAATATGAAAAGTTATACATTGCATTTAAGTGTTTCGACGTAAAATGCCCTTTCGCCTAAGAGCCCTACTGGGCTAATGTTCCTTCGGGCTGAAAAAAATGTCTGCAAGTTAAAAATAGAAAAAAAAATTATGAACTTCATTTGAATTAGTCAAATTACACACATAAACATAGTTTGCAGATACTTGCAATCACATTTAATTAAATTAATCGTTTTCGCTTTAGCAGTTACCTGATGACGTATATAACAGTGCTGCAACTCTAAGTAAATTCTACAGTAATTTACATAAGTTGTTTAGATGTGCATGGATGGTGCTTATCAATATTAATTATTTATCGTAAACAAGAGGACTGCATTCAAAAATGCATATGTATGTATCAGTTAATTTTCGAACAGAACAAATACACTCATGTTGTCCTGTATTTTTAGTAAATAATTTAGTAATTATTTAATTCTTAAAAATTAATAATTAATTAATTTTAGTAAGTAATTGAGGCAATTAAGAAGAAAATAAATCTCGAGATGGGTGTTACAGTTAAAGGGCTGCTAAAATTTTTAAAAGCCTTTTTAAACCATTTATTCTCATCAGATAGTTTCAAAATTTCTTCTCGGTATAGTAGAGGTACTAAAATGTACTTTTAGCAAAAAATTGGAAAAATCCATTAATTTCATCGATTTTGAGTTAGCTTAATTGCCTTAAAATGTATCTATTATTTGAAATATAAATTAATTCTTCGAGTATAAATTATGTGACAAATTGCAGAACTTTATGTGATTGTCAGTTTTTTTATGCATAAATAAAGCATGAAAAAGTATAAATAAGACAGTTGATATATTCATTTTTCTTCACTTTTTAGATGCAGATTTCGTAAAACATTAAATAAAATAATCACTTTTGTAATGACGATATTTGAATGTCAGCAAACGAACAATCATCCTTCACTTTCCTGTCGTCTGCAAATTGGCAACCAACTACAATGACCGAAATTTACTTTATTCTGCATTATATTATTAAAAATAATATTTTCTAACTGAATCATTGATTTCATCATTTTAAAAGTTCCTTACCAATAATAATCCATGGGCACACAACAATATTCCAACAACACAAGTCTCCAAGAAATAACATTCTTTTTCTTCTGTAATCAAATAATTAAATGCAGCTACACTAAAATTGTAATTACCATATTAAATCACCCTTGAGAAAATTCACATTAACACAACTGATATTCCACACATTTGATATAACATTTAATAATTAATAATTTAATTTGACCTGGTTAATTATCAGAAATAATAAATATACATAAATATAACAGAAAGCTATTTAGACATATGTTACTGCCGGTAAATTTTCGCATATTTTACATTTAGCAGAAATGTTAAGGTTTCGTATTCATAGAAGTACACAGTTTCAAAACACATTCATAATTCAGTGCAATTTAATTAGAACTTTATTATTATGCTCCGAATTTTGGACCCATAGAAAACTTAGCTCGCTTTCTTTCTTTCTTTAATTGAAGCATTTTTACGAGCTCAAAGAAAAGCATTTTTTTTACTCTCCAACAAAATACTTAAAGCTAACGATATAAATAACACACCATATTACAACACGTATTTTTCCCCGAAGCTTTGTAACACCAGGTTTTGAAGATTTTAAAAATATTTGCGTTATTTTCCCCTTGCTCAATACGTTCAGAAAACGCGCTTCTCTAAAATTTAAAGTGGGTTTTGCCCACTTAGTTTTTGTTTTCGTGTAACTAACAGCAAAAACGAACCCTCACAGTACCTGCGAAGGTCAGGCCGAATCTTTCCTTTCTAACTGTTGAACATTATGTCAGCTTAATACAATAACCGACTCATTACGACGAAGCAAACACGAACTGATATTCAATCAATGATTTCGCCGGGTAGACATTCACCTTCTGCACTTATTTATGGATGATTTGAGGCTTAAGGAGTAGCACAGACAACAGTAACAACAGGTCAGATTCAAATTACAGGGAAGTAGAAATGATATCTTAAATTTTAATATTACTATGTAGTATTATTATTAGAATGCAGATTTCATTTCAAGAAAATAATATTGTGATGACTACTTGCACTTTACCACGACGCCTTTTCATTTGTTACGTTCTTACTGTAAACGCGTCATTCGGAAATTAAATGATTCACACAATTTTCCTCTTTCGATTTTAGGACTCAAAAATTAGTAAAAAGGGGGATACTCGACGAAATACAGTATTTCTTTAGCATTCAGCGAAGAAAATTTATTTTAATATTATAGGCACATCGAACGAAAACTTCGGTTCATCCCTAGCTAGTCTTGCCCTTTCTTCCATTGACAAATTCGGCGTTTTGGGCTTATCCGCCCAGTGAACTATTATTTCTTGGTCGGAAGGGCAAGCTTGCTTGAAAGTATCCTCAGCATATGCTTCACCTAAATAGCTCCACAAATTGACCAATTTCGGTGAAATTTCGAAGTTTTTTAAGTACTTTGCAGCTACTCTGATTTGGTGAAGCTTGGGTAGAAGCTCACAGTCTAAATGCGTTAAATGATTTGCACACAAAAATTTTGTTTCTATGGTTTCAAGATAGGTATCAATTTTGCGCAGTTCGGATTCCAACTGAGAAGCGTCCTTCGAGACGTCCTTCACATAAAAGCAAAACTTCTGGAACACGTCTTTGCAACATTTGTCAGCTTCTGCGTTGTCATACTGGAGATTTTGCGTCGGGAAAGCCTCGTCCAAGTACTGGATGATCTCATCGATGTTGTCCAGGGCCGTATCGCCGTGGATCAGCGCAGGCACTCGTCTTAACGTCAACTTCCGGAACGTGTCAGGTGGTTTAGCCAAGTTAACTGTTGCCACTTTGAACTGCAGTAAATCTTGGGAAGATTTGATGAGCAAGATCATGAACAATCTTTGACAAAATGGACATGCGCCGTAGCGTTTACCATCATCCCCGGCTTTCACAAAAAGAATGAGCTCTTGTGGAGAACTCATTGTAAAAAAAATCTAGATGTAACAGTTTTGCAAAGAACTATTTAAATGTTTTCTCGACAGCTCAAACTGATTCCTTCGGGACAAGTTTCGTAAAAGGAAATAATCTGCACACTTCCACTCATTTACCTTCTTTATCAAATCGGAAGTTATCCCACCATTTGAAAGAGATGTGGTTTTCAGCATCAATTAGAGAAGGGGAGCATCTTTTGTTTCTACCAGACCACCGCCACACAGCTGTTCAAGAATCATAAGCAACAAACGGAAGATACCACCAGACATGTTTAGCTACCCACAATCCTTCGCGGGCTGATGTCGGTGCTCAAAAGCCAAAAATATCTTCTTGGCAGTGTAATCTCTTCTCTCTCCTCAACTCTTAAAGTTTTTTTCGGTTATTTCGAGACAAGCTTTACGTGAAATATCCCATCTCTTTTCACCGTTGTCGCCGTATGGCGAGAAGCTAGGGAAAACAAGTTAAATGGGTAAACTGAATTACGACGAGAAGAAGTAGGCTGTTGTAGAAGGAATTGTGCATCCGGGTCTTATGGTGTTGCTAAAATCATAAAGTACCTTCTGCGTTTTAAATGGCGTTCAACAAAATTTTTGAAAGCAATACAGTGTGTGTTTGAATGAAGAGTAATATGTTACGCCTCACGAAAGAGCCGTTGAGATTATACGTGTTACCGGCAATGTATGAAATGCGGGCATTCTATAAAATACCTAGCATTTCATAGAATTCGGGCGTTCCTAGGCAAAACATGAAACCAGAGAATCATCGCATATTTTCTCTAGGCATTGTATGCAATACCTAGGCATTCTACAGAATCACAAATGCTATTTAGAAAAAGTATGTTAGGTTAGGTTATTTGAATGCGGCAAAGGCTCGAAGGCTGTCTAATAAGAGGAGTAATGCCTTCGTGGAGTACCTTTTGAAAGAAAATGGCTTGTATTCAACCTTAACCATGGGGAAAACTACGAAAACTAAACATGCAGCCAGCCTGTTTGCTGGAGCTTGAACACAAGCCAGGTCGGACTACCAGCATTCAGTTGCCTTAACCGTTCAGCTTAGACAAAGTAAGAAAAAAATCATATGGCATTATTTAAAAGACGAGCATTCCTCAAAAATAGAAATATTAGTTTGAAAAAATAATGAAACAATGCCATTAAAAACTTTTAATCAAAATAGGTTATAAAGTATTTCTTGCCACTTCTTCGAATGCTTTCGTGGTGTATTGGTCAGCACGCTGGGCGCGCATTCCAGAGGTCCGTGGTTCGAGTCCTGGCGAAGACATTGCTCATTTTTCATCTCTACTGCTTAAAAATACCTAATGTCTGTACAGTGTAAAGAAAAATGAAAGTTATACAAAACAAAATTTACGCTTTTCTTACTAAAGTAACAATATAGAAAAATGTATGGATTGTGTAGGAATGTGTTAAATGTGTGGATTGTGTAGGAAAGTATTAAATGTATGGATATTCGAAAAGAATCAATGGCGTATTTCCTACTTTGCCGGTTTGTCATTTAACATTGTACGGAAGGCATAGGAAAGGTATGAAACATTAATCGTTGCTAGCCAGTTTTCGGCATTCTATAAAATGCCTAGGTATTCTATAGAACGTCGGCTTTCATACCTTGCCAGTAACACATAAAGTTTTCGTTTGAATTTCTGGGCTTAATTATTACAAATTAATTGTTTATTTTTCTGCAATTAATTATTACTGATATTTACTGAATTACTGAAATTAGAATGGAGTTCAGCGTTGCCAAAAATCATAACATTATATTTGTTCCAGACGTCTTTTGAAACAATTTATTATGTCAATAATAAACATTATTGACATAACCTCTTTAAACATTCATCTTCTTATGTTTCTTAAAACCACTTTTTATTGCTAACAACTTTTTTAGAACAATTTCCTATTAAAATTTACCACTTACGATTATGATTATAAATGAAATACTTTTTGCATACAATTTAACAATTAAAGCAATGTTTATAAATGTTTACGATGTGTGCAAATGTTAAAATGTCTACAAAATTCATGATATTTCAGTTTCACTATACATTTTTAATAAAAGTCGATTTTTTTTTCATTATTTTCTGATTATCCGCAGCCCCAGTGGAGAATTTCCAATAAATTTACGCTAAGGTTTTTAATCAAAAGATTCTTTAGGGAATTTCTTTAACTTTTGCTTATGCTTCTATCAAAAGGTCTTTAATTAAGGTTAAAAGACTATGTGCGTCCAAAATTTGATAGCTCTATTACTATACAGCACAATCGTAATATAAAAAATTGAACATAATGTAAAGATTGTAGATTAAGAACATGAACAAAAGTTGTGAAAAAAAAGGGGTTTATTATATTTATGTTTTGTTATTTTTAATTTTACAAATATAAACTAATTTTGAAAACGAGATCACGGATTATAATCCCAGAAAAGTACGTTTTTAATCAATATGATAGTTGCGCTTGATGTATTCATGCAATTTTTTTAATATTTCGCATAAAACTTAACTCTTAAATCACTAAAGAAAAATAGTCGACCCGTTTCTTTCCTGTTCTGAATTTGCGTTCTTGGTATTTTTTATTGTGTTTCCTTGTGCTCTTCCGTTTTTATTTTTCCTATTACACTTATTGTGTAAAATAATCATATATTTAAAAGAAAAAAAGCATTGGTTTTTGAAATATTATAAGTAATTGTAGCGCATATTTTCAATTATATTTATTTTATGATTTCATCCTTACTAAGAGATATAGCTTTTTAGCAACAAACATTAGTTTATTAATTTTGTAGAGACATTAGGTTATTTCGAAGCAGGAGACATGAAAAATGAGGAAAGCTTTCGCCGGAAATCGAACCACGGACCTCTTGGTTACGCGTCGAGCATGCAGACCACTACACCACGAAAGCATGAGAAAAAGGCGGGAGAAATACCTTATAATTTAACAATCAATTTTATAAATAAATTTCTTTTTGCAACCAATAGGATCTTATGCTGTTCAATTACTGTGCATATTCGGGTATCGATCATCATTGATCGATCCCTTTTAAAATTTTATCGACCTCCAAAAATTCACAAACACCGATCCTTTTGGTAACTCCTGAGTAAATGAGAATGTTTTTTGCTTGCTTAATTGATTATGACAAAAAATAACTGTTAAAATCGAACTGTACTTTAGAAAACTTGCTCTGATAATTAAACTCATGTCCATAAATTAAGGATAATTCGGAGTCACGCGGAAATCGAATTCTAAAATAAATATATCACCTGTAAAATCACTACACACATCTTCAAGAATCATATACAAATTTCAGGAAGTAACCATATGACACCGATGGTACGTCACAATGACAAGAGTGTAAGAGAGTGATATATAAGGAATACAGGCAAAGAAGTAAAATTGTTTGCAGGCTCTTTATAAGCATACAGGCGCTTAGGGCAGATGGGTCTATAGGCTCGTAGACCTGTCAGATGCGTTCCACTTACTGCAACTCACTGTCGCCTGCGGTTAGCCTGGAGTAGAGAGCATGCATTGTGGACACCGCAACAGTGGGCTTGTGTGATGTTTTCCGACGAGTCCAGGTTTAGCTTGCAGTCTGATTCTCGCCGGACTTTCATATGGAGAGCTCCAGGTACCCGTTACCACCAAGAAAACATCATTGAACGACACCGTTACGGTGGTGCAGGAGTGCTCGTTTGGGGTGGAATTATTCTGGGTTCTAGAACTGACCTGCATGTTCAAATTGGAACCGTGACAAGCCAAATCTATCGGGACGTCATTCTGAAACAACTTGCACGTTTGTTTCGGGGCGCCATGGACGCACAATTTGTGTTTATGGATGACAACGTCCGTCCTCACCGTGCAAAAAATCGTAAGCGAATGCCTTCAATTGGAGGATATCACCCGTATGGACTGGGCAGCATTCTCACCGGACTTGAATCCAGTAAAGCACGTGTCGGACATGCTTGGCCGACGAGTTGCAGCCCGTCAACCTCCTCCTACATGTCTACCGGAACTTCGGAGAGCATTGCTTTTTGAGTGGTGTAATATCCCCCAAGATCAAATCGATAATTTGATACTGAACATGCCTAGGCGTTGTACGGACTGTATTGCATCGTCTGGGAGACATACAATGTATTAACAATCATACCAACCATGTAATATTGGTTTTTTGTAAATAGGTTTTTTTTTTTTTGTAATTTGCTCAAGGGAGAAAAAATCGCTAATTTTTTTAATAATATCAAATATATAGCATCTTTTTTTGCTCTTTACCTTTTGTTTAATAAATAAACTTTACAAATAAGTCAAATTTGTTTTCCTTCTAACTCTTCCTTTGCCTGATTTTGCATTATCCTTAATTTATGGACATGAGTGTATTTTATTCCACTCTCCTCTCCTCCGTTCAACTGGAAAACAACATGCTACTTGTGCTGCCATCTCTTGCCAGAAACGATAATTAAAGTTAAAAAAATCATGGCGTTAGAGCTATCTTTCAACGATTGGTGTAAATAGAGGCAGCGTCTTTCATAAATCGTCTTTCGACATCTCCAATGAAAGGTGCTTTCTCCAAATTAAGAATTTTACCTTCATACTGATATCGGTACCCTTATGCGGGGAATTTTGAAAAGGCTACTGATAAAAGATGCTCTAATATAAAGGTCTACGAAAGGAGCTTTCTTCATGCTGTGAACTGAACTTGATAATAGTAACGGCTTCATAAGGGTGCGGGCACCTTTATACCAAGGCACCGTTCGCAAAGACTGGTTTAATTGTATAAAGATGCTGCCACCTTTATGCAGATTTTGCCAAGACAGAAACAATCACAAAGGTATGACAATTTGATGAAAGTTGCTTCTCTAAGTTATAAATTAAACTGCATAAAGGTATCCACACCTTAATACACGCCAACGACTATTCACTGAAATAAAGACCTTTATATGGGCGCCTAGGCCTCTTGACGAAGGATTTTTTTATATATTTTTATTTTTTATTTCTTATTATTTATTCTTACAGGTTGGTAAATTGTGCATTTTTTGCTTTAAAAATGATTAAATTATGTTGTTCTTCTCTTCTGGTTAAGGTTTTATGCCCTTACTTAATATGCATGCAATAGTTATAGACTTATCAACAATTTAAAAGTTGTATAAGTGCGGCTAAGCCAATTTTTTTACCACATCAATCACATTTATTTACATTTGAAATTTAGCAGAATAATGATTTAATACAGTTTTTACACATTCAGCGTCTTTTTGCAGTAAAAATTGATTTTTAATTATTTTAACGTATTTGGTGTTTTATATTTTTCAATTTTTATTAAAGATACTTTGCGGTTTTATATATTTTTGCCTTGTCGCGAAGTGAGAATTGAATTAATTGAATGAGAAATTTATTTCTATTGAAATTCGAGGAAATAAGTTTAAATTAATTGCGGGAAAAAATGCGCATAATTTAATATTCCGTACAAGGAAGTCATGTGATGTACACATCAGATTTTTTTATTCTGATATATTGATAAATTGTGCCGTTTTCTCTTAAAAATGATTGAATTTTGTTTTTCTTATCTTCCGGTTAAGCTTTTTATGCCTTTCCTCAATCTGTATGCAAAAGTTGTAGAAATATCAACATTTAAAAGTTATCGAAGTGGGGCAAAACCTAATTTTTTTTTACCATAGCAGCCATATTTGTTTACATTTGAAACTTAGCAGAATAGTGAATTATATCAGTTTCTGCACCTTCAGTGTCTTTTTGGCGAGTGGGATCCAAAATCAATTTTCAGTCTTGTGCACCAAAAAATCTGCTTTTTTGCCCGCTGCCCGAATTGCTTGTTTTTTTTAGTAGAAATTCTAATTTTAATTGCAAAAAATCCTTTTTTTATTTGTTTTAACTGTATTTGCCGTTTTGTGTTTTTTTCGATAGTTTTCAATTTTTAATGAACTGATAATAATGAGTTTTTATGTGTTTTTGCTTTGCGTCGAAGTGATAACTGAATTAAGTGAATGAGAAATATATCTCCAATGAAATTTGAGGAAATAAGTTTAAATGAAATGCAGCAAAAAATTAGTATAATTTAATAGGTCATACAAGGAAGTCACGTGGTGTCCACATCAGGTTTTTTCTTTTTGTTTTTCTATGGCAATAATTTGTTTTAAATAATGATAATTATTTTTCCTGCATAACTATAATCTCGTCACTATTTTTGCGCTACTTAATTAGTGCTACAACTGAGACAACTGAGATAACAATCATCTGTTGCCTGTTGTCTGCCAAGGAATTATGGATCCGCGTTGCCAAACTTATCGATTTCTGCTTGAAATTACGTAACAATTTTTATTTTTCAGATAGAAAATTATACGTTCTTTACCACAACTTTGTAATAAAACAAAAATGTTATTGTTATTATTTATTTTCACTTTATTTTTATTTGCCTGTACGAAGTAAAGAAAGCATCGTAATCGAGAAAAATTTTGGGTATCGTATTTCGACGGAAGTATCCATTATGACCTCTCTCGAATCCTATGTATCTTGCATAACTCAAAAACGATTGATTTCGGAACATTGAAATTTTGTATATGAGACCGCTGTAATATGTCGTGCACCTCCGTTTTGTTTGCAATCGGTCGCACACAAAGTATATATAAGAAAATACTATAGCTGCTTTAAAAACTAATTAGCGATCTCAAAATTAGCATTCTAAATTTGCTGCTCTCCCCCTAAATTCATCTGTTCTAAATTAGAGATTTTTCTACGTTATATAACGCTACTGAAAAGGGCAACCAAAACTATTATTAACCAATCATAGGTTGTCTCCAGAATCGCACATACTCTGGTATAAATACCTCTGGCAGCTAATTACGTCACTTCCGCTACTTACGTCACTCCTAACTTCCGCTACTGCTAAAATATCTCCGCTGTTCTGCTTCTCCGTCTAAAAGGATATCGCCCCCCGTTAACCTGTATATATGAGAAATTAGTGTAATTCATTATGACCAAAAAGTATGTTGTCTACGAAGAATGCTTCTGATGTGCCTAGAAATAAATATGATAATTAGCTGAACTTGGATTGCGTCAACATCTTCTTCCATCTTTCCACTCGACTATCGAAAGCTGCTAAAAACACCGACGTTAACTGAGCACCAAAATATCCATCCTCGGTCATGCCGACTGCAAGCTGATTCCTCTTCTATGCTTCCGGAAATATGACACGTATATATAGATCCGCTTTGTTACGAGGCTCGATGAGCTCAGTTTTTTTTCCTTATATGTTGGTAAATTATGTATTTTATGTTAAAAGTGATTGAATCGTGTTGTTCTTATGCTACGGTTTTTATGACTTTAGTTAATCTGCATGCAATAGATGTAGAATTATCAATAATTTAAAAGTTGTTTAAGTGCTACTAAGCCTAAAGAGCTCATTTCTTTACATTTGAAACTTTTAGTAGAATAGTGAATTAAGTCCTTTTACACCTTAAGTGTCTTTTTGCCGAGTGGAACCAAAAGTAAAATTTCAGTTTTTTGCACCGAAAAATCTACCTTCCTGCCCGCTGGTAGAATTGCTTGCTTTTGCGCGGAAATTCTAAGTTTAATCGTAAATATTTTTTTATCCGTTTTTAACTGTATTTTTGCCTTGCCGCGAAGTGAGAACTGAATTAATTGAATGAGAAATATACCTCTAATGAAATTCTAGGAAATAAGTTTAAATGAAATGCAGCAAGGCATCAGGTTTTTTTTAATGTATTCTTCTAATGCTCATTTCCTATTTATGTTTGATTATTTGTTTTTTACACTCTGTACTCGGAACTGAAAAGGGTATCTTGGAATTATAAAATGGGTTACTCGGTGAGCCGTTGGTCATAATTTTCCGAAGCTTGCTGTATATTATATACACATTTTTAAATTAACTAACAAGAAATTTAAAGTTCACGGCTCGAACTCAACTGCGAGCGCAATTACGTACGTCGCATTACGAGGGGCATCTGAACAGTTAGACTAACAAAGAGTAATGACTAATAGGAATTTTGCATTTTCTGGTTAAATGACAATAACCAAAATAGTGGAAAAGAAATGCGAAAATAACATAATAAGAGGAAATTCCATGAAACTAAATGCAACGCTAGACGCCGCTTAACGTGATCAGTTAATGTTATCATTCGGATAGCCTTACCGAATTGCCAAAGTCCCGCTCGCTTGTATCCGAAAACATGGAAGAGGCATCGCTTATTGTGATCAACAAATCGGTTAATGCTAACAAACTATTAGAGATAAATTTTGTAAACTGACGTAAATTCACCAGTTAAAAATAAGTAATTTATCAATATTTTCCAAGTGATAAGCTGCCTACAGCTTGATTTCGATTTTAGTCAACCTTTTCAAACTATGTCTCCCACTTAAAAAGAAAAACTATGGTTGTTTTCCGATGAAGATTCTCAACAATTTTAGCCATTTTGAAAGCTATCAGGCAGAAATCCCTCTTCCGCAGGATCAATTTTTTTTTTCAGGATTTTCTTTTCTTTCCTGTGGGGAGATTCGGTGAAAGTACCTACACCAAACTTAAAACGTTTTTTGCCTAATTTTAAATTTTGCATTGGCATGTTTTCTTCCAATGAACACTGCTCCCCGAGTATTAATATTCGGGGCACAACATCGGTCACGTGGTTTCCAGAATCGTTATAAACATTTCATAAATAAATATTTGCATAAATGACATCATGAAAAGCCCATAAACAAACTTTGGCATAATCCTAATTAAAATATAGTATTTAATTTACATGTTTCTACTTATATTCATATTAAATGAATCAAAATCCATTGCCGTTTTGAAGGATGATTTTTCTCGTACTTTAATGATATCATTCGGTTAATATTATCCGAATAGACGTGGACAAACGGAATCACATTAAGCGGTGCCTAATGCCATCACGGATTTAATGATAGTAATAATAATAAATTTTAAGATATTATATTAAGAACTCAGTGGAAGTATTTTCGACAAATTTGAAACCTATCATTTATATTTCGAAAGAAACTAAACTATCTTTTCTCTAAATATCAAAATAAAATTGTTTTAAATAATATCCTAAATTAAATTAGCTGCTTAAGTAGATTTTAATATTCATTGGTAATAACCTATAAGGGAAGCTTATTAAAAATTAAATAACCCTTCTCAAAATAGTCTCAAAATGCTTTTCTCCAAGAGTTATCTTTTCTCCTACCCTATTTTTTTCTTTTCTTAAACTATTAATTTTATCGTCTGGAAATTGAGAAGAGGAAATTATGCGAGTCATTTCATTTCCGAAAGGCGCGGCTACAGTAAGTACATAGCAAATGAAAAATAGTCCTGAATAAAATACTGGTAAGTAAAATTAGTTCTTTAAAATGAAATCTGATGTGTATACCACGTGACTTCCTTGTACGGAATATTAAGTTGTACGCATTTCGCATTTCATTTAAACTTATGGGATTGAAATAAATCTGTTTCGTCGATAGCGCATAAACCACAATAGAATAAATGCACTATTTAAAATTCACTCTATTTGCTTACCATAGCGACACTCTGGTGCTAGGTTCAATTAATAGCGTTACATCTCATTCATTTTATAACTTAGAATGCACAAAAATTATGTATATCGTCTGAAGAATTATCTAATCGTTACTACATGTTCTATTCAAATTCTATAATAAATCTAAAACGATGCATAAAAGAAATTAAAAAAAAAAAGTCTTTCACAAATATTTCTCATTCAAATACTTCAGTTCTCACTTCTCTACAAGGCAAAAATACATAAAAACTCAAAATATCTACATTAAAAATTATAAAGTAAATCTTAAACACTTATTGCCCGCAATAAATTCCAAAATGGATTAAGCATGATTTACACTGGTGTGCAAAAATTAAGAACGAAGTCGAAAAATTAGCATATCAGCTGAACGAAGAGGCAGAGCGGACAGAAAGACCAATCAGGAGATTAAGTAAGGTGATGTACGGTAGTACATGCGCAAATATGCAGGTAGACATAATGGGGGAGTGTCTGAGTAGTATAAAACATGTTGTCGGCGTAAGATCAGTATTTCTGGCAAAGAGATTGCACGCCATATAGCAGTTAAAATCACACCTAGTTGCTGCTTCAGCGAGAAATGGCGAATAATCAATCTGTTAGACGAAATCTGGATGCTTTTACCCGACGTCGAATCATTGGGAAGTTGGAGGAAGGCCGCAGTGTGACAAGTGTGGCTGCAGAGTTCGGAATTGCTAACAGCATCGTTTCACGACTTTGGAGACAATTTCAAACTACAGGAACAGCTATCCGGGGGTTTAGTAGTGGTCGTCCACGAGGAACCACACCCGCAGATGACCGGTATATTGCCTTACAGGCCAGAAGAAACAGGCGGCAGACAGCGGGAGAAATCGCTAGACACACGACACAGGCGACTGGACGACCGATATCGCGTTTTACCGTGGCCAGAAGACTGCACGGTGGTGGTCTGTTTGCACGACGCCCTGTACGGTGTGTACCTCTAACGCCTGCCCATCGGAGAAGGCGTTCTCTGTGGTGCCGGGAACACCGGAATTGGAGAGACAATGAATGGGGACGAGTACTCTTTACAGATGAGAGCAGATTCAGTCTGAGTAGCGATTCTCATCGCATACTCATCTGGAGAGAGCGGGGAAGCCGCAATCATCCCTCGAACATCATTGAAAGGGACAGGTATGGAGGTGGCGGTGTTCTCGTTTGGGGAGGCATCATGCTTGGTAGTCGTACAGACCTTCACATCTTCGACGCAGGTTCAGTCAACGGGACCCGTTATTGTAACGAGATTCTTCTTCCATATGTGCGTCTTTTTAGAGGCGCTATGGGTCCGCAGTTCCTTTTCATGGACGACAATGCACCATGTCATCGCACAGTAGCTGCCGAACAGCTCTTAGAGAGTGAGGATATTGAACGTATGGATTGGCCGGCACGATCTCCGGATCTCAATCCCATCGAGCATGTATGGGATTTTCTAGGCAGACGCTTGGCAGCTCGTACCTTACCACCAGTAACGATTCCGGAGCTTCGATTGGCGCTGCAAGACGAATGGGCAGCAATGCCTCAACAACTCATTGACACCCTCATTCTCAGCATGGGCAGACGCTGTGAAACCTGCCTAGCAGTCAGGGGAGATCATATCCCCTATTAAAGACCGGATGTTTCTTGCTGGACACCCATCACAGGGATGTTTCGGCCTTCAGTCGCATTGCGCTCCATGCTACTTTTTCAATAAAGCTTCTTTTTATCCCTCTGATTTCTCTTTTAGTAAGTGTTGCTTACATTATTCATGTCCTTACGTATTGGGGATCTTACGGCATTAAATGTGTTGATTTGGAAAGCTTTTGTACAAAGTTATATTGAAAAAACCGTCTCGTCCTTAATTTTTGCACACCAGTGTAATTCGCAATAATAAAAGGCGGAGTTATCTTTGTTGTTGCGAAGTTTAATTTCCCTAGATTGGCAACAAATCCACTATTTCGCTAAAGTTTCAAATGTAAACAAATTTGGTTGCCATGGGAAAAATGATTACACTTAGCCGCACTTAAACAACTTTTAAATTGTTGATATTTCTATCATTCTTGCATGCAGATTTACTAAAGGCATAAAAACCTTAAACGAAAGAGAAGAACAACATAATTCAATTATTTTTAAAGCAAAAAATGCACAATTTATCAACATATAATAATAAAAAACTGAGCTCGTTGAGCCAAGTAACAGAGTGGATACATATATACACATATTTATATGCCTTTGGTGCAACCGATTGCAGCCAAAATAGGAGGTACACTTCTACATGTTATAGCAGTCGTTACTTCGACTTACCAAACTTCGACGTTCTGAGGCTACTCGTTTTTGAGTTATGCAAGATATATACATACGAACGTACGTACGTATGCACAAACGCAACGAAAAATTCTCTTCAGAATCCATTTTAAATCAGTTTTATAATTTTGGGGGGGGGTAAAGAGTCCTTTATTTTGTGCTTACGTACAGATGTCAAGCAGAAACATCGTTAAATTGAATTCGATAGCTGTCAAATGGATATTTTCGTTGAATTATGACACCCGAAATTTTTCGCGAGTACAATACTTCCCTTTTACTTCATACAAGGAAATAAAAACATATTAGAATACATGGTAATATTAATATTACATCATCTGACGGATATTCAGCCGGCACAGTTATCTTCTAAAGCCCCAAGGTCATCTCACATGAGTTATTCTCGACTACAGTTCACAACAGAGACATCGTGGGAATGAAGAACGTGGTCGAACAAAACATCCGGATTTAGAGAGACTGACTGAATGAGTTGGAACGTAATAAAGAGGACTGAGGTAAAATCACACGTTTGTTAAATTTCTTAAGAGTGAAAACAGCTGTCACGTATGGGTAGCTTAACAAAGAATCTGCACAAAATACATTTCAAATAATAAAGGTGAGGGAAAATAAAATAGATGAAATGCTAATACAAAACTGCCAATACAAATTGACACCGAAGAAAGATAAAAATAATTTTAAAAAAATCACCAACAAAATAGCAGCCAGAGGGAAGAATTACGCACTATAGGTAATAGTTATAGTTATGCACCAATGAAGAAAAACTACGCATTACAGAGAAACGGAAAACTATTGCGAAGACTTTTTTTTTAAATTTGAGAACCTAGTGCTAAAAAAATAAGGGTGAAAATACGCGAGAAAATGTGCCGTTTTTTAGTATAAATATTTTTTGGATCTGCTTTATAATTTTTTTTTTCTTTTTTACATTGCGCTTTTCAACATTTACGAGTCTTCCTAATTTTAGCAGTGCTGCCCTCTATTGAGAAAGTAAGTAGTTAAATGTCTTTTAAATTTTAAACTTGTTTACCTCGACGTGAAAGAGGTATACTCAAAATTCTAAATAGTTTCGTGTATAAGACGTGTGTTTAAAATTTTCCGTGCATTCACAAAACAGTTAATTTCGTGTAATTTTGTCCATTTTGCTTGCTGCATATTTCTTTATCATAAAAACAGAATTTTTTTTTTTTTTAATTGTCACTATTTAGAGCCATCTGTAGCTCGACCTATAAGCTGGAATGCCACAAATTTGGTACGTATACAAATCAGCAACCACGTCTGAAAGCTTTTTGTCTCCGTTCTCCTCTTCTTAAGTATACACGCAGGTGTTTTTCTAATCTCAAGATCTCTGTTGAATCATAATACATATATATATATATATAAATGTTATATATTGCATGTAAGCCTATAAATGTCATATATTACATATAAGCATTATAAGCTGTATATATTATTATTCGAAAAGCAAAACATTTGATATATTGATATTTTTTAACCTTACAAGAGTCCATTGTTATTTCAAAAGTGAAACACCAAAACGTTATCCCACGTTAAAGTGAGGATAAATTATAAGCGTCATATGACTTAATAAGAGAGATACGTTATCGTCCGAAAAGCAAACCGTAGAGATTTTTTTAGCTTTATATGCGTCAATATATTAGCTTTATAAAAATAGTTCAGGCGTATTTGAAAAATTATCCGACACGAAAGTGAAGATATGTTATAAGCGATATATGTCATTATACGAAACGGAAATAGAAAACATGATATTTTGGACCGTTATAAGCGAAAATGTTTTAGCACAATAAAAATAAGTGATAAGCGTCCATGTGTTATTCGAAAAATGATTCGCTGCAAAAGTGATTCAAAGGAAAAGTAGGATAGGTGCTAATAGCATCATTGCAAAATATAAACATTTGTATGAATTTACAACAATACTGATTTTGTAACACAGGGGAGGGTCAACTTTTGTGTCTATATATATACATATGATCGATTTTTGAGTTGAGTGACACATTGCAAAAGTAAGGTTAAGTTATGAGCATCGTTGGCAAAATTTAAATATGTATATAAATGTTATATACTTGTATATATATAAATATTTAAAAAATATTGTACATGTACAAGTAAATGTAAAAATACAAGTCGATTATATATATACACGATCGACTTTTGATTTAAAAGTGATACTCTGCAAAAGTGACTCAGCACAGAAGGAAGGTTCGAGAACAGCAGCCTCTCTGGTTCCTAATAAAAGTGGTCAATTTGTTTCAGGAATTTTCTCTCCTCCCCACATAGGCCTCCTCCCACCCACCTCATTACTCGTTCTGCAGTGCTGCTGATAAAAACAGTTTTTTTACTACTGTGCATTCCCTGAAAAGATCACATTCGAATAAATGAGACTTTTATACGTTGCATTAAGTTTTAAAGGTGTGTTAAAGTCGTGCCACACATTCAAAACTTTTCTTGGGCCTTCCCTTCCACGGTAAAGCATGTGGAAATATGGTTTGAAACAGCTGTTCGTCCGAAACAAATGAATGTGTGATACCAACCTTAGATTTTATAAACACATGAAGATCACTTTATGAACATCTAGAGATCATTTTCGAGTTTAAATATCCTTTCAGTGTTGACACTTGCGATCAACTTCTTTCTGAAGAACAATTGCTGATTACAGTTGAAATAGCAAAACTTTTATTCGACAGCTGAGTCATTTAGCGCTGAAACTGATTAATTATGTACACAGTCAGTCTCACTTAACTCTTTCGCTCGCGGTGGTCTAACACTTAATTAAAATTATATAGATTATAATTATATAGGTATTATAATTATATAGATCAAAATTATACAGGTATTATAATTATATAGATCAAAATTATATAGATTATAATTATATAGGTATTATAATTATATAGATCAAAATTATACAGGTATTATAATTATATAGATCAAAATTATATAGATTATAATTATATAGGTATTATAATTATATAGATCAAAATTATACAGGTATTATAATTATATAGATCAAAATTATATAGATTATAATTATATAGGTATTATAATTATATAGATCAAAATTATACAGGTATTATAATTATATAGATCAAAATTATATAGATTATAATTATATAGGTATTATAATTATATAGATCAAAATTATACAGGTATTATAATTATATAGATCAAAATTATATAGATTATATTATATACTTATATAGATAAAAATTATATAGATAATAATTATATAGGTATTATAAATATATGGATCAAAATTACATAGATTGTAAGCTTGTGCTCAGTCCACATGCATAAAAAGGTAGCATAGAACACCATCTCTCGGCTAATAGGGGAAAGTTCACAATAAATTAAAGCGTTTCATCAGTATCAGTATTTTCATGTGCGATAGCACTTGGAAGAGTGTCATAACCTCGCTCTCTGTATAGTTTGTGCAATAAAATTTTGATATCACATGTGCAATGGCTGGTAAGTTACTTTCTCAACGTCGGTGGCTTTCGTATATTGTGACGCCACAGCTAAGATTTCGTACATTTTGTTCTGTATGAGCAGTGAAGGTCTTACGACTGAAAGGTTTTCGGATTTTTGTAGAGAGAGAATGAATAGCAGTGTGAAAGCGAAACATGAACGAAAAGTGATGACATGAAAATATGTGCCAAAAAGTGCAGACGTTTTATTCCATCTGGGATTCGCCAATCAGAAGCAGGGCATATCTCGATATACGGCACAGCTTTATGACGTGGTTTATGCAGAACAAAAGCTGAATCCCGTCGTACAAAATGACAAGGCACAGTTTGCTATGATGAACGCTGCCCGACAACAACAAGAATGTTTTCTACAGTATTATCAAAAATAAATCGAGATATTAGTATTAGTGGTGGTGTAGTATAATCACTATATTTTCTATAATAATTAAAAAAAATCAATATAAAAAAAAGGAAAATCTGAAAGGTTTCAGATTTTAAATTACTTCCAAAGGAGCGTTTTTTGTTACTTTTTGTGTGTTACCTTTATTTATTAAATATCATGTTCTTCGCACTGAAACCATGGAATTCAGTTCAACAGCAATATCGCAAAATGATTTAAAATTGAGCATATCTTTAGAATTTCCGATACACAGTCTCACGCACTGGAGATAAAAATGTTTTTTCTGTACGACGTTGCCACTGCTCGCTTTGAAATCCTTGAGTTTGTTAATTAAAAAAATTCATTAAAGTTTTACAAAAAATGAAATAGATAAAACGAATTCCAAATTTGGTTCTTACAGATGCACATATTAGCAGGAGAATTACGTTATTCAAAACTGGATGGCTCAAGGTACCGTTTTTTATCACAATGCGAGAAACATACGTACATTTATACATATCTTCATTATTTTATTTCTTTAAATATAATACAGGGCGATAATATTCGGTGGCAAAAATTTGGAAAGTGAAACAACGCTTTTAGGGAATCGACGCAAAATGCCAAAACGAAATTAATAGTCCTTCTGAGCAAATTGTCCCTTTGGACTAAAAAATTTTTGTTATTTGCATTCATTATTACCAATATGTTTACCATGTGACAGGCAAATACACATTTTAGTGATTAGTTTTTTAGGAGGGAGACAAAAGGTTAAAAGTTCTGAACATATTCCTCTCACGAGCAAAACCTAGAAAAGGGCATTTTGAGGAGAATGGGAACAGGTATTCTGGTAATTTTATTTTAGCCCTCCCACCGGCACAGGGTTTCCCTAAGAACGCTCTAATTTCCGAAATCGAAGGTGCTATTTTCTTGATTTTAATGCCAAAATATCCCTGGTACCTTATACCTGTATTTATGCACTTTTAATATATTGCCTTAATTTTTTTAACATAATTCAAGATGCACGTATATATACGTTCTTACAGACATCGCAAAAAATATTCTAGGCCGTATATATACGGTTTTGCCGGTTAGAGGATAAGTAGTTCAAAACCTTATTCCGAGAATATGCGAATTTCCCTTTCTTATCTGATGAACGTATCCAGAAACTAGAAAAAAATTAAAACCTGCATATTAAAAAGGGTGAAAATCACCATGTTAAAAAAAAAAGGAATTACCTTTTCTCCTAGTTCTGAGGCAAGTTCCCTGTGTCAGCAGGTAGTTCTAGAGTGAACTCAACTATATTGTACTTGTAATTCCGAATGTCGTACTAATAAATTTAGAACCCCTGTAAGAAAAGAAGAAAAAACATTAAAGTATACGCTGCGGATTTTGAGTTCTTCAATATTGTTAAAAAATAAAGCAATAAAGTTATAAATAATAAAAAAGTAAAAATCTGAATATCTATGTATATATATATGTAAGGTATAATAAAATACGACAGCTGCTTTTAAAAAATAATTGGCGACCTCAAAATTAACATTCAAAATTTGGGATATTGTTCGGAGAACAGCCTTGGTTGCGCCAACTTGGCTTCTTTAAGGGTATGGGCGACATTTTATCATGCCAACGGAAGTAAATACTACAGATAATCAAATACTACAGAATAAATACTTCAGTAATCAATACTAATTACTATACTACAGTAATAAATACTAATAATAAATACTACAGGTAATAAGTAATACTACAGATAATTCCTTAGCAAGGGAAAAGTATTACGGCTGTCTTCCTAGAGGAAGTACGTCATCGAATGACGACCATTGTCTGCCATACCACAATAAGCTGTTTATCCCTTTTTGGCGTCAAGGCTGTTCTCCGAACAATATCCAAAATTTGTTGTGTACGTCCCCCATAGCCCAGAAGATAAGAAGAGGAAAAACTGTACCAGCACATTTTGAAAATCTGGATTTGATACCAGATTTTCACTCAAAAACGAATGTTTTATTCTTTCTTTTCGACACTAGGTTTCCCACTATGTGTATTATACTCCTTGCATTTTCTTTTTAGGGAAGAAGTGATAACACACAGCCTCTGTCTCCCTAGGAGGCACTCCTAACACCCTCCTAAAAATTTGCCTTCTTTTTTGTTAGGAGATTCAATTATGGCCGTTATATTGACTTGGGTTTTTCTATTTTCTTTACCAGTCACGATTCTCTGACCATAGTTTTAGCAGAAAAATGCTCCCCCCCCCCCCACACACACACACAAACGCGCGCGCGCGCAAAATTTTATAACAAAATTTTTCTTTTTCTTTCTTCTTATTGTACGGTAAAATTTAATTATATTTTTGCAAAATTTACAAAGATTTGATTATACATGCTATTTGCCATCAATCTGAGTTTTAATTCTGTATTATTACTAAGAAAGACTTTAGAAATAAAAAACTTCCGACAGTTGTACAATGCCAAAAAGCAGTTACCTTGTTTAAGGAACGAGGTTTTTACTTCCTTGTACGAAATAAAAAGGAAGTATTGTAATGGCGAAAAATTTCGGGTATCATATTTCAACGAAAATATCCATTTTGACGGCTACCGAATGCAATTTAACGATGTCTTTAAGTGAAATATGTCGGTAAGGACAGAATAAAGAAGTCTTTTTCCCACAAAAAATTATAAAACTGATTTAAAATGGATTCTGAACAGAATTTTTCGTGGTGTCAGTGCGTACATATGTATGTATGTAGGTATCTCGCATAACTCAAAAACGAGTATTCTCAGGACGTTGAAACTTTGTATATGGGACTGCTTAACATGTAGAAGAGCACCTTCGATTTTGGTTGCAATCGGCTGCACCGAAAGTATATAAATATATATCCCTTCTGTTACTCGGTTCAGTAAGCTCAGTTTCTTTATTCTCATATGTTCGTAAATTGTGCATTTTTTACTTTAAAAATGATTGAATTTATGCTGTTCTTATCTTCTGGTTAAGGTGTTTATGCCTTTAGTAAATCTGCATGCAAATATTTGTAGAATTATCAACAATTTAAAAGTTGTTTAAAACCGGCTAATCCTAATTATTTTTACCATAGCAGCCATATTTGTTTTCATTTAAAATTTAGCAGAATAGTGGATTTGTTGCAAATCTAAAGAAACTAAGCTTCGCAACAACAAATATAACGCCTTCTTTTATTATTGCGAATTCCATTCTGGAATTTATTACAATTATTCGTGGTGTATCCCCTGCTTTCAAAAAATACCTGATGTCTCTACAGCTTGTTATGTTCTAACCGTAACCGCGTCCTATAGAATTTAAATAATTTGCATACTTTTCCCCTCTTGAATTTTGAACGATTAATCTAGTTAAAAATACGATGGCTTTATTCTTACGCGAACAGGCAACCTCTAATTAACTTTCCGCAATTTCAGGATCTTTCCCCTAGACCAGTACTTTCGAGAACATTCTGCCATGTTGTGTAACCGCTACTGTAGATACCGAATAAGCGCCATTTTTAGTCAGATTGCTTACTTCTATTGCTGCTACAAGACCCTGCGCTGCTCTGTCCATTCTTCTTCCCTTTTTTAGAATAGTTAATGACGTCGAAAGCCTAAATTTAACCTTATTCTAATTTACATCATTATTGAATATGTAATTTGGAGAATTTCATCTAAAAGAAAAGTGATCTACGCTATGAATTGAATTAAGATGTGAAACTGAAAGCAAAATCTTTGTGTGTCATCATTCTGCTGCCTTCCACTTTATCAAACAACTCCCGGACTTTGATGCCAAGCTTCGTCAATAGTCAAAGCTTCCAATACACCACAAAGGCATGCTAAGAAGGCAGGAGAAATATCTTATAAAGCAGTCATGGGTAAAGTACTGGCTACTGTCGCAATGCTATTTCTTTCAAAGTAACCTCCATTTCAGTAAGAATACGTAGTAACATTAACACTACAATATCTAACAAGACATCTTCATTTCTAATATTCTGTAGCTTGAATCTCGCCCGCTCTTATCGTCTTTGCTACTCCTTTGGTTTCAAACCATTTGTAAGAAACTGTAAAATTGCCGTCGGTTCGTGCTTGCTTTGCGTCAAGGACCGGTTCTTGCATTAAGCTGGTGTAAAGTTAAACACTTACAAAAGAAAGTTTCGGCGTGACCTTCGCAGGTAGTTTGTGAAGGTTCGTCTTTGTAAGCAAGACGAAAATAATCACTACGTGCACAAATGCATTTTAAAATTTAGAGGAGCTAAACGCATTGAGCAGAGGGAAATAATGCGAATATATTTAAAATTTTCAAAACCTAGTGGTAAAAAGGCTAGGAGATAAAATAAGCCAGGAACTACTGTATTAGGGGATTGTGCGAATTCAAATGGACTGTTCATCTTATATCACGAAAGGGATCCTAAGACTTTTACACACTATACTGAGAATTCGACAAACCCAGACCTGGCTATGATTACTTCAATATTGTTGATAACTATGAGAAATTTGTACTGAGTGACTCAGATAGCGGACACAGAATGACTTTAGAGACCTACATTTAAAACGTGATGACCAATGTCTACCACCCAAGACCTATGTCGAATTTTAAGAAAGCAACCTGGTTTGGTTTTTCAGCTGATTTAGAAAACTGTTTGATGGATATACACCAAGATACCGCTCCTCGCAAAATATCTTGTATCTTTACGTAATCCCTACTGAAAGGTCCAAAAAGGAATATCCCAAGAGCACGTCCTCCAAATTTAAACTTTTACCGAATGTTGAGCTCTCCATACAAAGAAAAACGAAACATATGGCCAGAACGGAAGCAGAGAAGGAAGGGAAGACTCCAGAAGAACAGGGGCAAGCAGTTATCAGATGGAGAAGGGAGTGTGCATTAATGAAAAAAAAGTTAATGAGGCTAAAAGACAGACAATCTTGGAATGCGTTACTAAATAGAATGAATTATAGAACAGAATGAGAGAGAGCTTATAGACTTTTGACTACATTACAAAATAGGAAAAGAGCTAAGTTAAACTACTCTATGAGGATAGAAGACATGATGCTAACAGATTCCAGAGGCACAGCAGAAAAATTCAATAAACGCCTCTTGAATGAATATCCCCACATAGCACACAGATGGCGCAATGAAAACGGCAAAAGAGTGGCTAATGCCATTAATAGCAATCTGAAAGAGGATCTTTAATGATAACTTCTCAATAGAGGAATTAAAAGGGGCTATAAAAAATTTAAAAGGTGAAGAGGCAACCGGGTCCAGACAATATAACAGGAATATTAATATTCCATCTGATTGGTCAAGACTATAGTTATATCTATCTATAAAATCAATAAACCAGTAGAGGCCTTTGACTTATATAGACCTACTATATCTATGACTTCAATATTGGCAAAAACGTTTGAACGAATGCTAATTATTGGACTTAAAATTTTCTTCTAAACTACTGAAACTATAGAGGAGGAGCAGGCTGGTTTTAGAAATGGTATGTCCGCCTCTATTATGAAATTTGTCCATGCCGTCAGATCAGGTTTTAATTCTAAGAAAAGCTCCTTGGCAGTATTTGTGGATTTTTCAGGAGGGCTATGATACTGTTTATAGGAAAAATCTCCTAAACAAATTAGGAGAACAAGGAATAGAAGGGAAAATGCTGAACTCGATTGGAAGATTTCTAACTCGAAGAGGGGTTAAGACTAGTCGGAACAATATAAAGTCCAAATGCAGGCAGTGCTAAGGTTGGCCTTCCACGGGGTTCAGTGAGTAGTCTCACACTCTTCAACACGTACGTTAATAATCTCATCAAGAGTTTGAAAGAGGTTGGCAGGTTGGCGTTATCCAAGTGAGCATGTTTGCTGATGATCTAACAACAAGAATGAAAACTAGTAACCGTTGAAAATATGAAAGACAGGAACAGCAACTTAAGAGTAATATGAAGAAATCTCTGAAAGCCGATTAGTTTTAGACCACGGACAGTTACATAATCATCAATAAATCAAAAACTACGTATTCGTTTTCTGCTTTGAGACATGTTGTACCTGAGTTTTATTTGTATTTGGGAACCACAAAACTAAATGGAAGTAGCAGTGACAAAATACTTCGGTGTTATAATGGACAGTAAGTTAAATGTTTAGAAGCATATCAAACACATTGCGATTAGAGTCGAAAAAATATTTCCTACCTTAAAGAGACTGGCCGGTGCAAAATGGGACTCACCCAGGGCGCTCTAAATCTCCCCTAATTGTGAAATTTTTACGTATTAAGTTTTTGGTATTGTAAGGACTTGAATTTTAGTGCTGTAATTTTTAGCTGTTTTTAATATTTTGGTGACGTAATTTTGAATTTACTGTGTTGTTTTGGGCGAATGGCCTGATGCAAATACGATTCATTTCCGAATAAAGCCATAAGAACCAACAACTACTGTAATAGAAATAGTATTATTTTAAACCACACATTACAGAACAACTGGAATGTTAAAAAGAAATATTACGTTCACATTAGCCAAGTCGTGTGTACGTGTTTTGGTTTCATCATTACGGAGGAAAGAGGAATAACCGATTTGAGAAGAAACTTGATGCGGCAGCAGAAACAGTCTTGTCAAAATATTTGCCAAGAAAGCAGCATTATTTATCCACGGCTTCGTCACACTTTGTCACCATTTGCGTTCAGCTCTGTCCCTTAGCACTCATTATACACTAAATCAGACGCGCTCGCTCTTCAAATGCTACATCGACCATGAATTGAAATCAGGCTTAGACCTGTCAGGCCGTTTCAGAAGGTGTTTTGATACGCCTTTCTATTAGTTATGGGAACATTCGAATCCTAGAATTCCAAGAACGAGGGCGGATGAAGCTTTTGGGAATTTTCCTGAAGCTCCAGTGGCCATCAAGTTTACCTTGTTTCCTCATGTCAATACAGTAGACGTCGATTAAAATGATCGCGGCTAATGCTGTTAGTCGGATATTATTATTATCGAACTGCTGAAATGCCCGATCATTCGTATACGAAAATATGGAAAATATATCGCTTATTGTAATCAATAAATCTGTTATTATGATCAAAAATCTAAAATTTTTTAATTGAAGTAAATTCAACAAATAAAAGATTAAATCACTAAAAAAAAACTGATGTGTGCACCACATTGAGACTAATGTATCTAACAACGGAGAAAACGATACAACTGTATTCCTTCTCTAATAACGCTGTAAAAAATACGATTCATAGTCATACATTTTCCAATTTGATGCGATGTGGAACCCACATAAAAAAACACTTGATATAAAAATAAGCTAATTCTCATTATATCAGCAACAATGGCGCGCAGTTTTTAATGAATTTCGTCTTTCTAACGAAATGGTCGTAAAAGCTCAAGTTCCATCCAATATTTCACTTATATTCAATTTTAGTCGATTCAATGTCACAAAAATGGATCATCATTGATCAGAAATCAATAACGCTAACAAACAAACAAACACACAAACAGGCATTCTTCTTTCTACATAGAGATTTTGTAAAACCTACAAATTTTTGAATAACAAACTGAAAGCGAGCAGTTGTAACACTTTTTCGAAAGAAAGCATTTTTATCTCCAACGCGCGAGACTGTTGCCACTCGGAAAAATGAGACCGAAAATGAGCGCTTTCAGAGTTTTTAACTAATATTTCGGTTGATTAAAGTCGTACGAAGATAGGAATAGTTGAAATGGCTTTTCACCGATTTCTGGAATCGGGAATAATGTATTTAATGTTTGGCAATGCTATTTTTATTTCATCGTAAAACTTAAAGAAATTTTTTTATTAACAAACTCTAGGATTTGAAAGCGAGCAGTGGCAACAACTTTCGAAATAAAACAGATTTTCATCTCCAGCTTCCGAGACTGTTGCCACTCCGAAAAATGAGGGCAAAAATGATCGTTTTTCCGGGTTTTTAAATAATATCTCTGATTTTAGCTACTTTTTTTTTGGAAAAAAGTGAACGTCGACCTTTTCCGGGACCCAGAAAAGAAATGTAGAAAGTGTGGGGACGATAGCTATAGTGGTGACGCAGTTATTAGAGGACAAATACACAGACTTTCTTCTTTATATAGAGAGATTTTGTAAAATTTAAATACTGAACAAACAAACTCTATAATTTGAAACCCTATGATAGTAACAAATTCTATGATTTCAAAGCGAGAAGTGGCAACTCATTTCAAAATAAGGCATTTTTATCTCCAGCGCGCGAGACTTGCCGCTCGGACACACGAGAGAAAAAATTTAAGTTTTCAAAGTCTTTAATTAATATCTCGGCTGATTAAAGTCTTGCGAACATGAGAATGGTCGAAATGGTTTCCTAGGAATTTTAGGAATCCGGGAGTACCTCTCTTAAAACTCAACTCCCCGCCGTTTCAGAGGAGATGATGTTACAAACAGACAAACAGACGCGCACAGGTTTTAATAGTGTAGAATGTAATCCTGTTAAAAATTTTCTGCGCATCAAACATTATTCTGATCATTAATTATTAATTATCACCCGTATTAGAAATAATGAAACCTCTACTAGGTATAAAATCTTTATAACTAAGTAAAAACTTCAATTTGGTCACCGTTCATAAACGTGTTTCACAAAAGAAACTAGTAAGCCTCCAATTCTCTAAATCGAATGACACTTTAAATTAAAATCGCTAACCATGGAACCAGTGCCATGTTCAACGTTCAATCTCTATTTTCATTCCCTGATGATCGATCAAATAATTATTTTGTTGTCTTAATGTTAACTTTCATTGAAAGCACAGAGAGAACTAAACTTTTCTGATTCCTCAGTTATTTCACTCAGACTTTTTAAAAATCCTTCTCATTTTCGAAAATATTACTTGTAAATGTAAACAGTGAACAGATGTGTGCGTCCAACCATAAGTTTTTTTTTTCCCCTTCTTTTTCCTTCGCCATTTTTTCTCTATGCTTTTCTGAATGATGTTAACCAGGATACCGATGTCCCTGCTTACGCTGAAATTGATAAATAAAGTAAAAATAAATAACAACTAACGTAGGCAATTCGTGACATAAACTTCATTTAATATCATAAAACTAACATTAAAATAGTTCCCAGACTGAAGATGATAATAATAAGGCTTACAACATTTCATTTATTGTACTAACAAAATTTTAAAATTCACAGCTTTCAATAGATAACAATGGCATCTTACTCATTTTCCAAAATAACGGTTTTAAAACTTAAGATTCTATTTTAAATTGCTTTATATATAGTTGCCATCTCAGCTTCATAACAAAGAAGAATTAAAAACAAATTCTGAAAGCTTTCAGATTTTTCATTATGCCCAAAGGGGCGTTTTTTTCAACGTTTTCTGTGTTACCTTTTTTTTATCAAATATCATGTTCTTCGCATTTAAACCATAAAATTCAAATCAACAGCAATATCGCAAAATAATTTTAAACTTAACATATCTTTAGAATTACCAATACACAGTCTCATACGCTGGAGATAAAAATGTTTTTTCTGCACAACGTTGCCATTGCTCGCTTTGAAATCTTTGAGTTTATTAATAAAAAATTCGTCAAAAGTTTTACAAATGGAATAAACAGTCCTTTATTCTGTTTGTATGTGAAGACATTGAAAAAAAAAATGTCAAAATGAATTCAAAATAGCTATTTTTTTTTGAAATCTCAAGACCGAAATTTTTCGCTATTACATTACTTCCTTTACAACGTACAAAGAAGTGAAAAAGAAAAAAAAATAATAATTTGAAAGCTTTCAGGTTTTGCATTATTCCCAAAGGGGCGTTTTTTTAACATTTTGTGTGTTACCTTTATTTATTAAATATCATGTTCTTTGCACTTAAACCATAAAATTCAATTCAATTGCAATATCGCAAAGTAATTTTAAAATGAGCATGTCTTTAGAATTTCCCGATAAAGTCTCGCGCGCTGGAAATAAAAAAATATATTTTTTAATCCCGTACAGTTTTGCCATTTTTGGCTTTGAAATTATTGAGTTTCTTAATCAAAAATTCGCTAAAGTGTTACAAAATATGAAATCTACAATAAAACAAATTCCAAATTTGGGCTTCCAGATGTCCGTATTCGGAGGAGGATTACGCTATTCTAAATTTGATGGCTCTAGGTACCGTTGTTTTATCACAATGCGAGAAACATAGATGCAATTATGCAGATTCTTCATTATCTAATTTCTTTAAATGTAACACAGGGCGATAATATTTGGTGCCTACAGTTTGAAAAGTAACACGGACACTTACAGTGAATCGACCCAAAATGCCAAAACGGAATTAATAGCCCCTCTGAGCTAATCCTCCCATAGGCTAAAAATTAAATATTTTGATATTTTCCAGCGTTTTCACATACTGAATTAATATTTTCGTAGGCCAACGGTTCGTATAAACTTTGTGAATAAACTTACCAGAAAAAAATGCATACAACAATAATGACATTCCAGATATAAATAGTACAACGAATATATATATATATATACGTAGGTCAGTCAGAAAGTTTGTTGCACTACTGCGTAAATATGTTCCGTCTAAGACTATTTGGATGACACTGTGTGGCAACTCTTCAGACTTGTACCTTTATCGCGTGACGTAGCGACTTCCTCGAGGCAAGTTTAGTTTTTCTGGTAATCAGTCGCAAACATGTCTCGACAGATGCAAATAGCGTCCAAATTGGAAATGCGTACAGTGATTTTTTTTTTTGTGGGTAAAAAGGTGCAATTGCATTGAAATTTATAGGCAGCTGCATGAAGTGTATGGGAAGTGTATGCAATGTCCCGTCAAGCTATCCCGAAATGATGCAATATGTGCTCCTGCATGACAATGCAAGACCGCATGCAGCAAAACAAATGTGTAACCTTCTGGAAAAGTTTAGGTGGGAAGTGTGGAATCACCCTCCTTATAACCCAGACCTTTAACCTCCTGACTTCTATGTGTTTGGTCTCATGAAACAAGAACTTTCAAAGCGACGGTAACATTCGGATGCCGAAGCTGCAGCCCAACAATGGTTATCGGACATTGAACGGGATTTCTTTGCAGAAGGCATCGAAACACTTGTACCACACCTCGAAAAATGCTTAAATAACGGAAGTAATTACTTTGAAAAGTAGATTTTGAATGAAACTTTAAGATATAAATAAAATTACTGTAAAATTACTGTATGTACTCCTATTTTTTTTTTTTTTGCATCACATAACTTCTTTGTACTCCTATTAAACCAACTGTACACACTTTTTGCTTCACTTCATTTAAACTTATTCCTTTTAAATTTTCTAAATTAACCGGTCCCTCAAGGCTTGTTGAAAGTGGCATCCAAAACCGCAGATTTTGAAATTGAATATTCCGGTTAATTTTTGTCATACGGGAGTCAAACTTCTAAAATTTTATTTTTCCATAGCGAGTATACAACGTTTCCAAATTTGTCAAAAATTATTAACCCAGAAGGGCTATTAATTTCGTTTTGGCATTTGGCGTTGAATCACTGTAAACAGTATATCACTTTTCGAATTGTTGCCACCAAATATTGTCTTCCTATGTTATATTTAAAGAAATTAAATAATGAAGAATCTGTATAAATGTGTATATGTTTCTCGCACTGTTATAAAACAATGGTACCTAGAGTCATCCAGTTCTGAATAACGTAATCCTCCTCCGAATATAAATAACTGGAAGCCCGAATTTTGAATCCGTTTTATTACCGATTTCATATATTATAACAATTTAACGAATTTTTCATTAACAAACTCAAAGATTTCAAAGCAAGCAGTGGCAAAGTTGTACAGAAAAAACAATTTTATCTCCAGCGCGCGAGACTGTGTATCGGAAATTTTAGAGATATGCTCATTTTAAAATTATGTTGCGATATTGCTGCTGAATTGAGTTTTATGATTTAAGGGCGAAAAACATGATATTTAATAAATAAAGAGAACACAGAAAACGTTAGAAAAATGCCCCTTTGGGTGTAATGTAAAATCTGAATTGTTTTTATTTTTTTGAAATTAGGCGCTTCCAAAACGTGAACATTTTCGTCATTCCTTCTGCAATTGGACTGTAACTTCTGTAATTGGAAGGATATGACTGCAATCGACGATTGCGAAAGTAAAGGCAGGGTAAGGACTTTTTAGTACGGTAAGAGGAGGGGATAAATTGTATATATATATACAGGGTGTTTATAAAGTCCCGGACCCATTTGGATGTTTAATAACTCATAAAGTAATAAAGATAGATTAAAATTAATAACATAAATGGTTAGATAGACTCAAAACGTTTCATTACCCTTGTCAATGAACTTCCACGTGTGCCCCCTTCGTCGCACGGAGAACAGCAAGTCGATATTCAATTTCACGCCAGGTACCGGCAAGCATGTCGGCATCCACAGAGGCTATTGCGGTTGTCATTCTGGCTTTTAGGTCATCCATATTCGACGTTCTCCTCCCGTAAACGTTGTCCTTTACAAATCCCCAAAGGAAAAAGTCCAGCGGCGTCATATCGGCTGAGCCGGGTGGCCAAAGAATTGGACCTCTTCGCCCAATCCATCTTCCTGTAAAATGGCCATTCAAAGAACTACGAACGATGGTAACCCAGTGAGGTGGTGCACCATCTTGTTGCAAAAAGACATGCGGCTGAAGCTCTTCTAGTTGTGGAAATACGGAGTTTTCCAACATGTCTAAGTATACGACTGATGAGACCGTCTTTTCTGTAAAAAAGAAAGGCCCAATGACTCGGTCGTGCATTAGTCCACACCACTCATTAACCTTTGGGGAATCCCTTTGTGCCTCACGGTATTCATGAGGGTTTTCAGATCTCCATATACGCACATTATGGCGAAAGAGAGAAAAATGTAATAAATAAGCAGACGATATTTAGAAAAGTACAGATATTTAGACTGGAAAATGAAATTATCTGAAATGAACCACACGCTCAGACGATATTTACAAAGTAAAGATATTGAAACTTGAAAAGGAAAATATATAAGTTATTCCATCAATAAATACCGTAAGTTTGTTTATATCTTCGTTATTTTATGAGTTATTAAACATCAAAATGGGTCCGGGACTTTATAAACACTCTGCACTTTTAATACTGCCATTTGTAATAAAAAAGAGAGGTGCACAATCAGATGTTATTAACAGTTCCATAAATAGAATTTCAGTGACTTTTGAGTTATGCGAGGTACGCACAGACGTCACGAAAAAAAGTATTGAAAATGGGTTTGAGAAAGATCAAAATATATATATTTCCGCTGAAATATGATAGTCGAAATATTTCGCGATTAAGATCTTTCTTTTACTTCGTACAAGAAAGTAAAAAAAAAGTTATTCCAGCATTAAAACTGCGAACATTCCGTCCATGGCACACACATTCGCCTTTTCTAAGATAATAATAAAATAAATAAATAATAATAAAAAAAAATCTGAAAGTTTTCAGATTTTACATTACGTCCAAAAGGGGCTTTTTTTTAACGTTTTGTGTGTTACCTTTATTTATTAAACATCATGATCTTCGCACTTAGAGCATAAAATTCAACTAAACAGCAGTATGGCAAAATAATTTTTAAATGAGCATATCTTTAGAATTTCCGATACACAGTCTTTTTTCCCCGTATAGGGTTTCCATTCCTCGCTTTGAAATGGGGGAGTTTGTTAATAAAAAATTCTTTAATATCTGACAAAATATGAAATGGATAATAAAGCAATTTCCAAATTGCAAATTAGGGCATCCAGATGCCCATATTCGATGAAAGATTACGTTATTCAAAACTGGATGGCTCTAGGTACCACATTTTATCACAATGCGAGAAACATACTTGCATTTGTGCAGATTCTTAATCATTTAATTTCTTTAACTATAATACAGAGTTCTAATATTTGGTGGCAACGGTTTGAAAAGTGAATCAATGCGGAAAGTGAATGGAAGCAAAATGCCAAAACAAAATGAATAGACCTTCTGGTCTTAACACCCTTTGGGCTAATAAAATGATCCTTTGTTCTGCTGAGTCCATCGGCTGGAAGCTGAATTGGCAATTTTAGCTGTTGAGCTCTCTAGACCAGATGGCTGCATTTTCAGCTGGCGACATTGAAGAAACTGTCAGCTTGATTAGGCGGAAAACAGTTTTAAGAACTGCCAAGCGTATTCTTTTGGATGTAAACAGAAGGGAATGTTGCCAGCGTATTTGGGCAACAAGTAGAAAAAAAGAAATTCTTGAAACAGTTACAAGCAAAATTTTTGCTGTCGATGAACTAACTGTCTATTTTATAAAGTTCTAATTATTTAGTTGTTCCTTTAGACCTTCCGAAAAAAACAGATTATTACATTAAAAAATCTGATAGATACATCAAATGACTTTCTTGTGCGAAATATTAAATTATACCCATTTTTTCCTGCAAACTTATTTAAACTTTAAATCTAATTCGTCGAAAGCTCATAAACCACAACAGAATAAATGCATTCTTTAAAGTTCACTTTATTTATTTACCATAGCGACACTCTGGCGCTAAGTTCACTAAATATCGTTACATCTAATTTATTTTATAACTCAGAATGCACAAAAATTATGCATATCATCTGAAGAATTATCTAACCGTTGCCACACGTTCTATTCAAATACTATCATAAATCTAAAACGATGTATAAAAGAAATTAAGTAAACAAACAAACAAAAAAAGAAATAGTTTTTCACAGACGATTCAGTATTTCTCATTCAATTAATTCAGTTCTCACTTCGTGGCAAGGCAAAAAAAATACATAAAAACTTAAAATATCTATATTAAAAATTACGAAGTAAATCTTCAACGCTTATTTCCTCGAATAAATTCCAGAACGGGTTAAGCATGATTCAATTCGCAATAGTAAAAGAAGTCGTTATATTTGTTGTCGAGAAGTTTAGTCTCTTTAGATTGGCAACAAATCCCCTATTCTGCTAAATTTCAAATGCAAACAAATATGGCTGTTATGGTAAAAATAATTAGGATTAGCCGCACTTAACAACTTTTAAATTTTTGATAATTCTACAAATATTGCATGAGAATTTACTACAAGTATAAAAACCTTAACGGGAGGATAAGAACAACATAATTCAATCATTTTTAAAGGAAAAATGCGATATTTACCAGCATATAAGAATAAAAGAATTGAGTCCGCCTAGCCGAGTAACAGAGAAATATATATATCTTTAGTACCGCAGATTGCAACCAAAAAGGGAGGTGCACATCTAGATGTTATAGCAGTGCTATATACAAAATTTCAACCTTTTGAGGCTTTGAGTTATGCGATATACATACATACGTACGTATAAGACACCATGAAAAAAAATCTCTTCTGAATCTACTTTAAATCAGTTTTATAATTCGCTTTTGGGAAACAGAGTCTTTTATTCTGTCCTTACATATCGATATCATGCAAAAACATCGTTAAATTGCATTCGATATCGGTCAAAATGGATATTTTCGTTGAAATATGGTACCCGTAATTTTAAGTGTTTACAATACTTCCTTTACTTCGTACAAGGAAGTAAAAATTGGCCATGAAAAAAATTGTCAAAAATATTATATTTTTAAAAATACCTTTACCTAATAAAGAGAACACCAAAACATAATTTTAGATATCATAAAAACTGAAATTCATTGGAGGAAAGGGAATCAGTTTAATAAATCTACATATGTGAATTTAAAGCCCATTCTTTTGCATTCATATTGTTGCGTGCGTACGGGTTCGTTATGGATTGAATTCACAAGTCGTTAAAAAGTAAACAAAAATTTATTCTTTCCACAAGAAATAAATCAAAATGCTGAAATATTTCTTCACAGATCTTCGCACAAAATCACAATATCTCAAACGTTTAGCAAAACTCAATTCAAAACAGATACATAAATTCTATCTCATAGCGAAATTGCTACAATCCATCACAGCATTAAGTAAACAAACAGCAGTTCGCTCTAAACAGCTACAACTGAAATGAGTCCAGTCCAGTCCAGTCAAGTATTGCCGGAATATCGTAGCAATTGCACGATGTGTCCGGCTCCTGATAATTTGCCCAAAAGGCACATGATATGGGTAGGTCCAGGTAGGTGAAATACATACACGAAAAAGGAGGGGGGTGACCATGCATCACCAGGTTTAGAAAAACCAAAAATGATCACAATCGGCGCAGCGACAAGGAGAGAGAAAACGCAAAACCAGACAAATGGCCTAGAGCGCAAGAAATATAAAACGCATAATATGAAATTAAATACAGACACAAATATAAAATACAAACATAAAGAAATACAAATATGCAATGATAAAAATACAAATATGCAATGATAAAAATACAAATACAAAAATAGTGAAAATAAAGTTGAATAAGTAGAATATATACATTACGTACAGACCAGCAAATAGCTAGCAAAAGTAAGTGTCAAGTGCTTTACGCGGGAAAGTTTAAATTACATATATGTGCGGCATAAGGTCTGATATATCTGTCCTCTATGAGAATTTCATAGTCAAGGGTGTTGAAGATCTCCAGGTGTGGGCAAGTGAGAGCCTTGTTGAAGAACTTGTCATTAATTCGAAGAAGATAATCTTTGACAGTTTCAATCTTTAAATCTCTGTGTAACATATCGTTGGACACAAAGTAATGGGCATTCGTAATCAGCCGTAAAAATTTGTTTTGCATAACTTGTATTCTGTAGAGGTCGCGTGATGTAAAAGCTGCCCAGGCCGGGGAGGCATAAGAGAAAATAGGGCGCACTATTGCCGTATAAAGGTGCTTCTTACGTAACAAATCCAGTTGCGAATACTTTCCTAAAAGCGGCATAAGGCTTTTCATAACAATTATGGTCTTGTTTCGGATGTGATTGAAGTGATCAGTCCACGTAAATTTGTGATTAAAAACCACACCTAGGTAATTGGCCTTTTTTACAATTGGGACTTCTACGTCGAAAAGGGTAAGTCTGACATTTAAGGACTTTTTAGCCTTCTTCTTGCTAATAATGAGTAATTGCGATTTAGTTGCATTTATGGCGATTCGCCATTTGGTGCACCAATGCTCTATGTGCGGAATTGTTTCTTGAAGTTTAGCAATTGCAATGGCCGGACTTAGGGATCTCACCGCCAGCGCCGTATCATCGGCGTAGCACCCCAGGTAATTATTTAATCCAGTAAATGGTTTCGGGAAATCTGACACATAAAATAGATATAAAATTGGGCCAAGAATAGAGCCTTGGGCCACGCCGGCATTTAATCTTCTCTGCGTAGAAGTATCTTGTCCGATATTAACAAAAAATTTTCTATCTTTAATAAATGAGTATATAAGTAAAGTCATCTCCCGATCAAAGTCATTTGCAATTAGCTTGAAGATAAGCCCCTCATGCCAGACGCGGTCGAAACTGAAATGAGGTGTTTCAATTCGGTTTTTATAAGCTTTTTAATTATCACTAGAACAATATCGATTTTTCTAGATTTTTCTGGATGGCAACAGTAATTATGAGATATTTATTTAATAAATACTAAATGCACGCGTTCTTTTATTTTTATTTTTCCGACGTAGCTTTCTTTTCAAAAATCGTCTGCTTTGCACGGGAAAATAAAGCCATTTTAATTACAATTCTAAATAAATAGCCAAATAAATATGAAATCAGTATAACAATATTATTCTGGAGCAAAAGTTATTGTTTAAATTGCCTTTTTATGGATTCGCGTGCGTAGCTACCTTGCATTATGCATACGCAAAAAATTGTTACCAATGATGTCACGACAGTTTTAACTGCATAATAACTTTTAGCTTATTACAGTATTAGAATACTTTTATTAGCGTTATTTGTCTTTTTTCTTCTGCTGCTGTCGTTTACGTATTTAATTATCTTATAATATTTTAATTAAAAAGCGTGAGTTAAACAAAATGTCCTTCCTTTTGCCCCCAAATGTCAATTCCAACTTAAATAATTCATTTCTTCAACTAAAACAGACATTCAGACGCGCAAATGTTTTGAAACACCATATACTATTGACGTATTATCCATATACTATTAACGTATTAGCTTATTCTTCCCCCTAAGCGTTTTAGCGGTAGGTTTTGAAAAATTTAAAAGCATTCGCATTATTTCTCCCTTCCTCTATTGTATATAGTTTTTATCTACGAGGGCTTGATTTTTGGCTAAATTCTACTTATTCCCTTGACTGTTTTTACGTACTTCCGTGTATGAAGTAAAGGAGGTATTGCAATCGCGAAAAATATCTGGTGTCATGTTTCAACAAAAATATCCATTTTGACCTCCAATCCAATGCAATTTAACGATGTTTGTGAGTGACGTCTATACGTAAGAACACGGACAATACCCGATTAGTCTATGCAAGCAACCCGGGTATCCGGACCCCTTTCACCTGTACGTAAGGGCAGAATAAAAGCCTCTTTTTCCCAAAACAGATTGTAAAATGGATCCAGAAGAGATTTTTTCCCTTGACGTCTGTACATAAGTATGTACGTATCTTGCATAAATCAAAAACGAGTAGCCTCAGAACGTTGAAATTCTGTATCTAGAATTGCTATAACATGTAGCTGTGCACCTCCCTTTTTGGTCATAATGGACCGTACCAAAAGTATATAAATGTATATATATACCCAGCTTACATGGCTCGGTGAGCTCAGTTTTGGTATATTATTATTATTACATGTTGGTAAATTGTGCATTTTTTGCTTTAAAAATGATTGAATTATGTTGTTCTTATATTACGGTTAGGAGTTTCATGCCCTTTAGTTAACATGCATGCAACAGTTGTAGAATTATCAACAATTTAGAAGTTGTTTAGTTGAGTCTAAGTGTAATGGAGCATCGCTATTTCTTTACATTTGAAACTTAGCAGAATAGTGAATCAACTCAGTTTCTGCGCTTGCAGTATCTTTTTGCGAATGAGACCAAAAGTAAACTTTCCATTTTGCGCACAGAAAAATCTGTTTTCTTGCACGCTGGCCAAATTGCTCGTTTTGCGCAGAAACTCTAATTTTTAATTGTAAAAATTGTTTTTTAAATTTCTACTATTAGCTCACACTCTCTTGTTCAAAATTTCAGTCCTTAATAAAATACTTTTTATTCATCTACTGAAGTTCAAATACATTTTTTTAAACTTGTAGTGGACGACATTTGATGGTAACACCGCTTTTTATACAATATTGTTACGAATTTCAAATTTATTTGGCTATTTATTTAGAATTGTAATTAGATTTGC
>KK120379.1:45085-61660 GCA_000611955.2 Stegodyphus mimosarum | reverse complement strand
CCTGCTGAAAAATTGTATTAGGCAGCTCTTGAAGGTAGGGGATTGCCACCGGCCGCAGTACACTATCCAAGTATCGTTCGACCGTCATATTGCTCTGAATACGAAATAGAGGTGACTTTAAATCGTAGGCAATAGCGCCCCAAACCATTCTGCCACGTTGTCGCGCGGTGGGACGTTCCACAGTTACTGCCGGATTAGATGTGTCTCCATGTCGACGTTACACACGTATGCGGCGACTGTCACTGGATAAACAGAAGCGTGACTCATCTGAGAACACAACGTTTCGCCATTCTGTCATCCACATCGCTCCAGTCCGGCACCATTCTGAACGTTGGCAACTATGCTCTGAGGTCAATGGCAGTCTTCTTAACGGTCGTTGTGAGTGCAGGCCACGTTCAACCAATCGACAGAAAATGGTTCTCGTCGACACGGGAAAATCCAGGGTATCTTGCACATGCTGCAGAATTGAGGTACAAGTGACTTGCGGGACCGCCACAACTTGTCGGCGGATGCGTCGATCCATGCGTGCTGACGTCACTCTGGCTGCACCTGCACCCCTCCTTCTTCCCATATTCCCTTGTTCCAACCATGTTCGCCATAGCCGCTGCACCGTGCTCGCATCCATGTGTGTATCAGCTGCGATTTGATGTAAGGACCAACTCGCCCTTCTCAGTCCAATCACCATACCCCTCGTAAAATCGTCTATCTGCTGGAAGTGCTTTCGTTGACGGCGGCCTGGCATTCTTTCCTATTACACGTATCCTCTGGGACAGAAACCACCTTCCTTCGACTTTTCGTCTGGCAGAAATAACGACACGAATATTGCCCATTCTGCACGTTCCTTCCCTTACATCTTACTTCATGTGCGTCAGAGAGCTGCGCATTTCACATCATTCGCATAACTCAGTGACGTTCGTCCCCTCTAAAATTTGCATAAATTTCTGACCACTCCTTCTTGATGTTGCATTTTCAATGTCGAGCAGTGTATTATAAAAATAATTTTAAATTGAAGCGAGATATACTTCCTTATTTCAATTTCCATTTGATTTCATTTTAATTTTCAAAATTTTGGTGTTGTTTTATAATGTTACCTTCAAACCAACAAGGTAACCTATGTAGTCAGTTTGTGACATGAGAGTCATCAGAAGATTCAGTGGATGTCAACAGAAGATTCAATGGATGCTAAAGTTTATTTAAATATATGAATTTCCAACCTTCAAAAAGAACGAAATATTTTTAAAACTATTGAGACCATTCAGAACCATAACGCTTGTAGAACGAGTTTTCATGTAGTACATTTGATAGGTCTGAGATGTTAATGCAGCAGGATCATATATAATAAACCTTTAATTCAACCTGAAATTAATACTAGTCCCAACACGTTCATGAGCAAATCTGCAGGACTACTTAAAAACAGAACTTTCTTCTTCTGCAATGGAAGTGAACCTGGGGACAAAACACGCGCTTATGCAAGAAGAATAGGCAAGGAATTTAAGTTTATGGCTAACTAATAAATTTTTGAAAAGCTGTAAAGAGGGATTCGAATTTGCATTATTAATAAGAAACGAAAGATTTTTATAGATGTTAAATGCCTCTAGAAAATTTAATTCGCCAACGAACGTAGTTTTGAATAATTTTGAAAGAAAACTAGCAGTGGCAAGGCAATGAAGGATTTATGAGTTTAATTTTTTCTGACCTAAGTTTCATACTCTTTAGTGACAAATTTCAAGGCTGTCTTTGTTTTAGAAATGTATATTAACCTACACTGACAAGAAATATTATGTATACTCCAGGAGTTATATTATCCGCAGTGGATCCTTAAGTATTAATCTACAAAATTAATTATTAACAGTGGAAAAAAAGGAATACCAAATTAATCCTTATAATTGCTCAAAACGAAAAAATGTGTTTTCTTGTGGTAAGAGGACAAATTTTTAACTTGCTGATCAATAATATGAGGTAAGAAAGCAGTGAGTATTACAACTGTTCTTAAGTAGTTGACTACTTGGAGTAAACGTTAATTAGGTGAAATAAACTTTGAGTGCATGCAAAAGGAAAGAACAAAATTAATTTGATTTTTTTTTTAAGAAAACGAAAGGAATTTCAGTGTTGTGAAAGGCAAAATAATGAAGGTTTATACTGCAATGCAGTGGTCACATTCGGCTCACTAAGTGTAACCAAGATGTCGAATAAGCAAATTAGATGTTTTAAGTTCAAAAGAAAATTGAACATCAAGATGAATGAAATTCTTTACTGAAAAAAGTTTAACCAAATCTTTTTACTCTTATTAAATAGAACGACACTCGATTCCGCCCTGACGATGCTAGCATGAATGTTGGCTGCAAGATATGTCTGCCGACATTTTGCGTTACCGATTCGTTGCAACAATTTTCATTAGCTACGCTCAACTACGGATTCATTAGCTGCGTATTCTTCTTGTAATCATTTATTTTCTTACCTGTGCACGTCTTTAATATTTATCCGTCAAGGTGATATTTTTCCTTCATCAAATATTCTTCTAGGATGAAGAATAATTCTTAAATTCAGGACTGAATCCAAAGCAAGGTCTTTTTGTTATTTTTGTTTCAACTCACGAAGTCGGCCAAGCACTATATTTTCGTTAAAAGTAACTGGACATTTTACACTTCTTCCGACTCCTATGAAGTTATAATTAATGAGTCTTTCGATGGTTCTAGATTTTACTTTCGAATTCGCGACTGTATTTATGTAATTGTGTTTACCTAGATTTCTTTGTGACTGAACATATATCTCAATTTCTAATACAACATAAAGGTTCTGAATAAATATACGTCTCAAAGGTCAAGATATTATGTTTTCTATTTTTGGCACAATTAGACGAGTATATCATTGTTTATTCAATGCTTTTTAAATAGTAAAAATAATAATGTTTTTTAAATAAATTAAGCACCTTTTCCATATTTTCCCACCCCCAGTTATTGAATTTTGTGTCCTGGAAAAAACAACGACATTGTCGCCTTGAAATAAAATATTTGATCCAAACTTTACGCGAATAAAACAATGAAGTAAATGAACAACAAAGTCTTGAATAAGTAAGCCGTTTCACTTCCTTAAAGAAGCATTGTAATCGAGAAAAAATTCGGGTACCATATTTCAAAGAAAATATCCATTTTGACCGCTATCGAATGCAATTTAACAATGTTTTTCGTGACATCCGTATGTAAGGACAGAATAAAGGACTCCTTTTCATCCAAAAAATTATAAAACTGATTTAAAATGAATTCTGAAGAGATTTTTTCGTGACAGCTGTACGTACGAACGTAAGTATGTATGCATCTCGCATAACTCAAAAACGAGAAGCCACAGAAAGTTGAAATTTTCTATATATAGGACTGCTATCATATGTAGATGTGCATCTCCTATTTTGGTTGCAATCTGCAGCACCAAAGGTATATAAATATATGTTTATGTATAATTATATATACACTCTTAAACAAAAAAAAACGACGCACCAAGAAGGAGTTATCCGAATGGGACGAAAATCGGTAGATGTGTACATGTACAAAAAAAAATCATTTCAGTTTGAGAAAAACTGGATGGTTTATTGAAGTGATAGAGCTTCACAAAACGAAAACGTCATATCGCGTTTGTTCACCTCTGGCCCTTATGCAAGCAGTTATTCGGCTTGGCATCGATTGATAGAGGTTGCGGATGTCCTCGTAAGGGATATCGTGCCAAATTCTGTCCAACTGGCGCCTTAGATCGTCAACATGCCGAGCTGGTTGGATGGCCCTGCCCATAATGCTGCAAACGTGCTCAATAGGAGAGAGATCCGGCGACCTTGCTGGTCAAGGTAATGTTCGGCAAGCACTAAGGTAAACGGTAGAAACATGTGCAGTGTGCAGTGTGGGGGCGGGCATTATCTTGCTGAAATGTAAGTTTAGGGTGGCGTGACATGAAAGGCAACACAACGGGCCATAGAACTTCGTTGACGTACCGCTGTGCTGTGAGGTTGCGACAGATGAAACTAAAGGGGTCCTACTATGAAATAAAATGGCACCTCAAACCATCACATGGTTGTCGGCCTGTCTGCCGGAAGACAGTCAGGTTGGTATCACACCGATGTCCGAGGCGTCTCCAGACTCGCCTTCGCTGGTCATCGGGGCTCAGTTCAAAGCGGGGCTCATCACTAAAGATTATTCTACTCCAGTCAGTGACATTCCAGTCCGAATAAGCCCGACACCACTGCGAATGGGCTTGACGTTGTACAGAGGTCAATGGTAGTCGGCGCAAGGGGCGCATGACTTCAGCTCCTTTGCTGTGCGCCGTCTATGAATGGTCCTTGCGGTCACTGAAGCACTAGTTGCACGTATAATCGATGATATTGATGCATCTCGGGCTGTGAGTACCGCTCTGACGATTGCTCGGTCTTCACGTTCTATCGTTTCTCTAGGCCTACCGCTTCTTTCTTGACGCTGTGTGCGGTCATGGTTCACCCATTCCTGCCAACATCGTCTAATAGTGGCTCAAATATCGAGCTATTCGCCGATAAGACCAAATGGCTTCATGTATGCATATCAATTTGTATCCAATTTGCTTTATATCTTCTGGTACGTTGTGATGCGTCGCTTTTTTTTGTCTGAGAGTGTGTATATCCACTCTGTTACTCGGCTCAGTGAGCTTTCTTTTTTTCATTCTTATATGTTGATAAATTGCGCATTTTTTGCTTAAACAATGTTTGAATTACCTTGTCCTTATCTTCCAGTTAAGTTTTTTGTGCCTTAAATAAAACTGCATGCAAGAATTATAGAACTATCAGCAATTTAGAAGTTGCTTAAGTGCGGTTAAACCCTAATCTTTTTTCCCATGGAAATCATATTTGTTTACATTTTTTTTTGTAGCAATCTTGCTAAAGCAAGAAGAGGGGAGATGAGGACTCTGGCAAACGCTGTTTCCTCCAATCCGTTTACATTTGAAACTTGGGAGAATAGTGGATTTGTTGCCAATCTCGAGAACTAAGCTTCGCAACAACAAATATAACGCCTTCTTTTGTTATTACGAATTAAATCACCCTTAATCCATTCAGGAATGGATTGGAGGAAGTATGTATCAGAGATTACGAAGATTTACTTCGTAATTTTTAATCTAGATATTTTGAGTTTTGTATTTTTGCCTTGTCGTGAACTGACAACTGAATTAACTGAATGAGAAACACATAATTGTCTGTGAAAAACTTTTATTTTTGTTTAATTTCTTTTAAACATCGTTTTAGATTTATCACAGTATTTAAAAATGACACGTGGCAACGATTAGATTATTCTTCAGATGATATACATAATGTTTGTTCACTCTGAGTTACAAAATGAATGAGATGTAGGGCTGTTAATTGAAGCTAGCGCCAGAGTGTCGCTATGGTAAACAATCATACTGAATTTTAAAGAGTGCATTTACTGTATTTTGGTTTATGCGCTATCGATGAAGTAAATTCAGTTCAATCCAAGAAGTTTAAATGAAATGCAAAGTGCGTATAATTTATGTAATATTCTGTACAAAAAACGTCATGTGGTGTACTCATCAGATTTTGCTATCAAATAAGAGCATTATTTTTCATCTAATGATAATTTATGACAAATAATATAAAAACAGAATGTTTTGCTTCATTTAGAGCTGCTATATATAACTTTCTGATTTTAATATGAGATATTTAATTATGTGTCTTGAGTTTGTAATGTACTAACTTTTAAATGTGTAGGCCTAAGTGTTAAACTGCGTTTTATCTTAAACTGTTTTATCGTAAAACTAGAACCCAAATATGGAGATTCTGCTGCTTTTTTTTATAATTTTATGATCTTATGTTTTTAATCTATATTATGTTGTCATATTTTTGAAATATTCACATTAAAACACTTTTATGAGTCAGACAGTAATTTGTAATTTTTTAAATCTGATTTTATGTGTTTTGTAAATAGTTACAAAACAAAACATGATTTATACAAAATTGATGCTAGGAAATATGATTAATTTACAAATTTCGCACCAGGAAAATAAATTGTTAAATCAGAAATATTTTTGAATTTTTATATTTTTTTTATTAAGAAGTGAAGCAGCACATAGTATAATTTTTTACACCTGTAATTCTGAAGGTAGCTCGTGTAGAATATTTGTACAATATTAAGCACTGTTGTATCATTTTATAATATTCATATATTATGAATGGATTGTTTAAACAGTCTTTTTGAAGCCTTTGCTGTGTTTTTCTTTTCTTCGTTATTTTTTTTAAACTCTTGACGATTTTATTATTTTACTTTACTTAAAACTACTGCAAAAATAGCTTGGAACCTCTTTCTTCACAAGCTTCTACTAAAAATCTTCAAAGCAATTTCGAAATACTAAATTTGAGTTATAAATACTTTGAACGCTTTATGATAAAAACAATCTTACATACTGAAACACAAAAGGTTTGTGAATATATTGTTTTTTAAAATAATTTTATTTACCATAGCGTTTCGTAACCATTACTGATTTCAGTTTAAATATAAAAATATCTGATATGCCATACGACTTCCCGTACGGCTTATTAAATTGTATGTATTTTTGCTGCACTTCATTTAAACTGATTTCCTCGAAATTTCATTAGAGATATATTTCTCATTCAATCAATTCAGTTCTCACTTCACTGCCAGGTAAAAGTGCATAAATCTCAAAACACCTTCGTTAAAAATTGTAAATTCAGAAAAATATAAAACGCCAAATACAGTTATAAATAATTAAAGAAAAGCAGTTTTTGCAAAAAATTAGAGATTCGAAGACATACAAATAATACAAACCGTAACACAAACAATTCTGCCAGCGGGCAGAAAAACAAAAAATTCGATACAAAAATAATTAAAGTCCCACTGGGCAGAGGCATTGAAGTTCGTATCCTTACTGACTTAATTTTCTATACTTCTAAGTGCTTCAAATGTAAATAAACAGCCGCAACATTAGGCCTAGTGACACTTAAACGTTTAAATTGCTGATAATTCTAAAACTATTGCATGCTTATTAAATAAAGGGATAAAAACCTTAGCCAGAACATAAGAACAAAATACTTTAATCACTTTTAAAGCAAAAAATGCACAATTTAGGAACATATAAGAATAAAACAAGTCTGACTCGGGTATCAGGGTGGGAGTACAGATGGAGGACAAAACAATACGAACACTGTGAAAGAATGGAATATCTTTATTAATAGGGGGTTGGACCACCCTTTGACTGAAGTTCAGATTGAATGCGACGTGGGATAGATGCATAAAGGTCGTCCGGACGCAGGTGGAAATCGGGAACAAAGTTTGGACTCTAAATATGGCCATAAATGCTCAATACTTTTCAAGTCCGGAGATTGAGGGGGCCAAGCGAGATGTACAATTGCATCGCCATGCTCTTCGAACCATTCTTGAATACACCTAGCAGTGTGGATAGGGGCGTTGTCGTCTTGAAAAAGCGGTCGCTCTCCAGGGAATACAGTCTGGACAAAAGGATGGACATGATCCCCTAGAATGCTTAGATAGTGATTGGATGTAATCCTTCCATGCAGAATAACAAGTGGCCTATTACCGCGCCAAGATATTGCACCCCATACCATAATGGCTCCCCCCATGCTTCACAGTCGGCAAGAGGCAGTTAGCATGAAACGCTTCTTTGGGCGTTCTCCAGACATAAATGCGTCCGGTCGTCTGAAATAGGGTGAATGACGATTCATCTGACCATAATACCTGTTGCCATTGCTGTGGGGACCAACCTTTGAGATTTCTGCACCATTGACGTCGCTTGAAAGCATTAGCGGCTGTCACCAAGGGTTTACGAATTACCACTCTTTCATATATGTTTTCAGCATGACGTTCTCTTTTGACAGTTTTTGTTGAAACGGGGTCCTGGAGATGACTGTACATTTCGGATGCTATCTAGAATAACGATTGCTGCTTTCGGGCTACTATGCGCTTCAAGACCCGTCTATCCCTATCAGCCAACTTTGATTTTCGGACGCTGTTGTGCTTTGAACACGTCGTCTTACCCTCTTTCTAGTACGCTGTCATAACGGCTGATACCTTACTCCTTGCACACCCCACAAGGTTTTTACTGTTTCCGCAACCGATGCTCCACTTAAACGCGCTCCAACTATCATTCCTCTTTGGAACTCTGACAGGTCTGACATTTCAACTTCTCACAGATAGTTCGATAGAAGCATGCAACGCAGGTGACTGCTGTTGAGAGACTGATACCTTCCTCTTCACGCTCACGCTCACTAGGTGGCAGATTTCTGTTGCAGGTGGCGCGGCTGCACTGCAGGTGTGAAATACGTCATACGTTTTCACAGGTGTCCCCATTATTTTGTCCTAGGTGTATATATATATATATATATATATATATGTACGTTTGGTGCGGCTAATTGCAACGAAAAACAGGTGCACTGCTATATGTTATAGAAATTCCATATACAAAATTTCAATGTTCTTACGTACCTTTATTTCGTACAAGGAAGCAAAATCTCCTTTGCATGGAAAACTAGACACTGTAAACACTCTGAAGTTGGATATGTGTTTTCCTATTAAAACTTGCATTCTTTATGACATAAATATATATTTATATTAAAAACTTTTGTTAATTCTTTAAAGCATTTTCTAAAATTTTGGTAATTCTTACCTTTTCGGCTTCTTTAAATGTTTGTCTATTACCTCCACAAACTACATTCCTTATAACTTAAATCTTTTTATATTTATTCTTCGAGAAAAGTTGCTTTTTTTAATTTTATAATCCTTACATTTTATAGTACAGATGCATTTCTTTTCCTTTGAGGCTTCTTAAGTAAGAGATCAAATGCGACGCTATGCACTTATTTCAATAAAGAAAGGTGATGAGACGAGTTATTGCCAATAATTCCTAAACAAACTTTTCTTTCATTCAGAAAGATTCTTTTTTTTTGTGTGTGTATGTACTTTGAATTCGTTTTATTTTTCGCCTTAGAAAAGACGGAATATATCACTGGACAAAAGAAGTGAAGCACGAAAAGAACTTTCTCCATATATCACAGAAAGGAATCTCCGATTCCTGGTATTGAGTTCTCTAAACCTTAACTTTCACCTGCTTATTACTTCCCACTGTTCCAAAACGGAAAGTCTGAAGACAAATTCCTGAGGATGGAAATACGTTTGGGTTCCGTATTTCGAAAGTAAACTATCTTTTTCTTAAATTTTCAAGGATACGGATGGTTCACAAAATGCTGAAGATGAATTTGCAAGTATATTTTTACATTTTACCAGCTAAATGCGTGTTAATGCAAAACAGTGGTTTGAAACTATGAGATAAACTATCTTACGAGTATTATCCTTATATTAAACCTACTGCTAAAATTATATTAACACGTACTTCTATAAATTCATATCAACTTGAAATAAAGGGAACAATTTGAATCCATTTATATTTTGTTAGTTTATCTTGGTCATATTTATTCTGGATTTCACTGACGATGGTTTTCGCTAAATCCTGCAAATAATTCCAGCTCTGATGTACACATGCTAAGATGAACAGATTTTTAAACCTTTTTCTTCCTTGTAATTATGGAAACACAGATTTATTTTCTCTATATTTATTTTAATTGAGTTTAGAACAAAAAAGACGAGTTTGAGATGATGGTATTAAATGTGATTTAAATCTGCTTTTTTATAGTTAGCTTTTTTTAGCCCAGAAAGGCTGTTAGTCTCGAAAGGCCATTCATCAGTGCGTCGAATGGTGGGTTCGAAACAGTGCGTCATCTGTTCAGTATAAATGTCCGTTCCACTTTTCAAGTTGTTTGTTGCCACCATTTATTATAGCCTTGTATTACATTTAAAGAAATTAAATAATGAGTAATCTGAATGAAAGTATGTAAGGTTTTCGCATTGTGAAAAAACAACGGTGCCTAGAGCCATAAAAGTTTTAATAACATAATCCACCACCCGAATATAGGCACATAAAAGCCCGAATTTGGAATTTAGTTTATTTTCTATTTCCTATTTTGTAAAACCTAACGAATTTTTGATTAACAAACTCAACGATCTGAAAGCGAACAGTGGCAACACTGTACGAAAAAAAACTTTTTTATCCCCTGCTCGCGAGACTGTCTATCAGAAATTCTAAAGATATGCTGTTTTTAAATATTTCTAGCCCCATGGGACATTAACCTGAATACTTTCGAAACGTGTATATGCGTGTAAATGAAAAATGCCCCTTTTGGAGTAATATAAAATCTGAAAGCTAGATATTTTAATTTTTATTATTATTTCTTTCTTTATATTTTGTACGTTAGGCTCGTCTGTAATCTAGCCTTCATTTTGCATGTCACTTTGTATTTCTCTAGCCAAGATTTATTATCCACGTAAACTAATGTATTGCAAATACTGATAGATGTTGCAATTCTGACTAGAGGAGTTCTTATATTAACTTCTAACACAATATTCCAAAACAGTCAAACAAACTAACAAACCAAAAAGTAAAAAAAAGAAAAGCTTGAGAGATAGTTGATAAAAATAAAACTTCATTTTATACCCGTTTACATGATACCTCCCTAATAGAAGCGAACTAGCTGAAATACCCTTTCTACTCGCGAGTGACGAGCATTACTCAAAGGTAAGTACTAAAAGGAAAAGGAAATATATTCAAATGTTTGTTATGAAATCAAAAGGCACAGTTTGAACACAGAAAATAGCGGGGTATCCTAGCGTCTCCATTTACCTCCTTCGGCACTCCGCACCACCTCTTCCCTCTCAATCTCTCTTCCCATTCACTCCCCCATCCCTTCAACGCTCTATATACCGATGACGCATAGTACCTACCGCGTTATATTACAGTACCCTCTGGGGTACTGTAAAAATAGATGAAGTAGGAATCAGATAATGGTTCAGATAATTCACAGATAGATAATGATTTTCGTCTTAATTTTGGTTCAAAGTGACTAGCTCAAAATTTTACGAGCTCGAATAAAACTAACTCTGCTCCATGTAACTCTTTTAGTAAGAACTGGTACGTGTTTTCTCGGAGAAGATCTTTTGGAAAACCGCCATCCACTTAAGCCGATTTTTTCCATGTTTTCTAAATTTTCTCGAAAAACTGACAGTCGAAACAGACTCGAAAAACACTTAAATTCTGCTTTAAAAGTTCTACGTTTTTCTAAAGAAAAATGAATAGGATGTCAGGTAACGGTTTTAATGAAAACTGATAGCGGGAATGCAACAGGAGCGACATGGACCTAAAATGGGTAATGTGAGAGCAAAGTTCAAATAGAAACGTCCTGAGTCTTTTCCGAAATCTTATGTAGGAATTAAGTAACCTTCCTCACGTTCCGAACGCTAATTGTGCAAAATTTCATCAAGATTGGAATAAAACATTAGATTTCCGTGAATTGTTTTTAAACCGCTTAATTTGTTAACAAATAATATAATAAATTTAGAAGAAAAATTAAATTTCTTACGTTTTGCTCAACGACATAGCACTGTCGCGTTGAAGATAAAAATATTTTAACTTGTGCAGTAGGAACACATTGCTTTTAATCCTCTGAATTTGCTTATTAAATTCAAAAGACAAATATATTACGAGTGGCACACTTCTATATTGCTAAGTTTTTGATAAATTTGAAATGTAAACATCTCACTCTTTGCAGTATGGCAACATGAAACTTTATCGATCATCGATGACACTACGGGTCCTCGATGACACACGTGCTTACCTCGTTATATTATTGATAATAAAAAATAATAATAAACAGGCTGATTGTTCTTTTTGTTGTCTCGCTTTAATCAGCCACTACCTTAGCCGCATGTAGTCAAGGCGCCTCAACTGGAATAATATATTTATTACAAATTCCTAGAAATGTGTCAATGAACTACACTCAAAATACAAATACAACATGAAACAACACACTCCTTCGTAGCGGAAAATTCTAAGGTTTTAGTTAATTGGTTGTAATCTCCGGTGTTTGAATATCAACCTTTTAAGTGTGAATATTTCATTAGCCCTTGATACAATTTTAAAATTTTGTTTAATTTCTATTAATGTTCTCGAATAGCCGGGAAGCTCGAATACGTTCTTTGAAATCTGATTTAGTGTATTAAAAAGAAAAATAATTTATCTACCATAGAAATTATCTTTTTTAAAAAAAGTGACATGATTTTCCTTCAAAGCTGGCATCGAAATTTATAAAAAAAATTTACTCATTTTATTAAAGTAAATTGATGCCATTTTATTAAAGTTAAATGATTCATTGTTCTAATCTCAATCCCGGATCTAAACCCTAATAGTCAAGTTATGTACATGGCCTTAAAAATATCTTTTTAGGATTTGAACTCTGAATGATGTAAGCAACTGCTAAATTTATCAGTTGCATATGTTTTAGATAGTAAAGGAATTTTTTTTCTTCCAGTAAAGGGCTTAAGCCGCTTGGCATTGGGCACATACTAAGGCCAGAAGTTGCTGTCATTTTATTATGGAAGCACCTAACAGAGGAGCCACCATTGCCTCTTATGAAGGGACGGATAAATTACATCCATGTCTTCTCCGAGATTCAAACCCGGGCCCTTCGGTACAGCAATCAGAGTCACCAACTGCTTTATGAGTTTGAATTTCAAAATGGACAATTTACAACAAAAAGCGTTTGTGTTTTAGACTATGCAAAGATTTTATCCATTATTATTGTGCAATGTGCTTTTCGAAGGTGGTGTTATATACACTCAACAAGCCGCTAGAAAATTCTCCTACGGAATCAATTTTTCAAGAACTTTTCTTGCCTGTGCAAACAGGAAATTGTGATAGCCAGCATTTCTAACGAAACGGAGGAGAATGTTAATTTTCGCACGCATCCTTACAAAAATCAGCAAATCGCACTTGTCTCAAACTTGATGACACACAGCCAAATGTTTAGAAGATTATGCGATGGCCTGAAACTAAAACCATAAAATTTGCAAATGTTGTAACATTTAGAACTAGGTGCTTATATGGTGAGATAAGTATTTTGTAATCGCAGACGGAAATATTGCATGAAAGCAACCTTGTCGCCAGTCTAATAAATTGCAACAAAGCCATATTTCATTTGTGTGGACTGGTAAACGGTCATTATGTCTGAACAAGGGCATGAAAATTATCGTGCTTCCGTTGAACAGAGATAGAATTCACCAAATCTAAGTACCTTTTACAGCATTACCCAGACAAAGTATATGAAGTTTTTCCCTTCGAGAACACTGTCATAGCTTGATATATGGTATATGTCGTATCTCGATATACTGCAGCTGCATTTATTCCCTCAAATGAAAACAGAATCAAAACACATTTTACGCCAGCAAGATGGGGCTTCGCCTCATCGGCATTGTAATTACATAATATTTAAATGAACAGTTTCCACATCATTGGTACGTATTAAGAAAATGTATTCTCACTGTTCAGAGACCACTAAGATTTGCAAACCTTATTGTAGTTGATTTTTTTTTCTTGTAGATAATGATGTTATGTTAAAGATAATGTTATGTTCCTCTCGCTAGCAGAACGTTTACAGAACAGCATAGCAACTGCTGTTGTGATCATCGACTAGGAAACATTACAATTCAGGAAGCGCCGCTTGGCCTTATGTCCTTGTGTTGCGGCTTCGATCTTCGCAACAAGGGGTGCACATATCGAAGATTTATAGTATTATGACTAAAATTTGATAGATTTTTATTTCATACTAAATTTTTTCTTTTTCAGTTCTATACGGAATACAACATTTTGTGCCCGAGTGAATTATTTATAATAATTCTCCTTTATTAAGGATTTCGTACGTATTTTAATTGCTTAATTTTCCACATTCTATGCTTGAAGTTTTAAAACTTGAAATATCATTTAAATGTCTTCTCTCTCCAAGATTAGCAATACGTCTTAGAATTTGGTTTTCGAGAGGAAGCATTATACCGTAAAATAAGCTATAATAGAAACATATACTGGATTTGATTTTGCTAATTTTTTAAATAAATGTACAAGTGCAGAAACTATAGAAACTTAAATTCATTCATATAACCGTGTATTCACAGTTACATATTGATGCAGATGCATTCATCATCAGGTTTCCGCATTTAACATATATGTCTTTGCTTTCTAATTGCATTAAATATTTGGAAATAAGTTCCGATTATTTACGTATTAACATGCCAAATAATAATGTTGCGAAACCAAAAGTCAAGAATTCTTTCTAAGAAATCTTAAGAATAATATCCACGGCTTTATTACTTATTGATGGCTCTGGCATTTATTTTATGACAACGAAATGCAGAAATGTGGCGCCAGACACCCACGGAGTTGAATCTGAGAACTTTACGACCTAGTAAAAAAATCCCTCTAAGATTAAAAAATTGTTTTCGTCATTAAAAAGAACTCAAGTAAGTCTTTTCGTGGGTACATTGATATCTTAAAAAATGCATTTTAAATTTCTTAAAAATATAATTTTTAATGAGAATTCAATATTTTGATTATAAAGGAAAAAATGGTATTATAGGAGAATACTGAGTTTCATTATTGAAATCTAACAAGTAGATTTTGTTTGTTTCATTTTAAGAAATTTTAAACTGTATTTTTGCAATTTTACCTTAAGCAGATAATTTAGATATCGCAAACTGCTAGTTTGAAAATTTAATATCATTATGTGTATTAAAGTATGTAAACGTGTGCAATGGAAAATTTTCATCTAAATTTTTAAAAATGCAAAATTTTCGATGAAGTTTTCCTTTGTATGTACTTATATGTTTTAATTTATGTGTTTTATCTTGTTTCCTTTAGGAAGTAGCAATTTATAGTCTTTCTTTATTTATTAATATGTATCATGTATTAATTGTTGTTGATTTAGGAAAAATTTATTTAATAATCTGGAATTTCTAAAAAAACAAGAACTGCTGCTAACAGCAAGGACACAAATCAAAATTGAAACAAAACAAAACAACTCAATAAAATAACATAAAAATAATAATGTAACTAACAGTTGAAAATTCTTCGGTCTTTTTCAAGGAACAGCATAAAAAATTTACACAAAGACAAATTTCTTAATTATATTTGGATGATTTAATTCATGAAATAATTCAAACGTAAGGGCCAAAAAATTAAATCTATTCAAAACATTTAAAGAATTTTTACAATGCTAATAAAGAATGCAATAGGGCAAATTAATGCAGTTTGGTAAATTAATATTCAATTAGTAAATATGTAGGGTTTCTATTGTAACTGGAAGCTAAAGTTCTGCAGACCACAGTCAAAAAGGCGTATTATCCCTACTAATTAAACAACTCACAAAATACAGAAGAAGGTTAAAATAAACTTTTTTATACTTTGTCTCATAACAGAACAAGCACAACTTGTGCTACAAACGAAACTTTCACCACTTATGGGTATTTAAATTAACGTAACAAATAATTGAATTCAGACATCGATAACGTAGCCTAAGACTAGTCATTAAATATTCGAATAAGCTGGCTCATATAATTTACCACAGCGCATTTTTAAAACATCGGTTACAGAAAATGCTAAAGCTGGAATATCACTTTTAAAAGGAGCTAATGAAATGCTAATAGCAAAACGTAATTGCCAAAAGATCTTAACTAAAGCAATAAAACCCTCAGCTCAAATACAGAGCCTAATTTCCATTCCCTTTGAGGAATTTGGAAAAGTGATGTTACGGCAAGGACTTAAATCATAATAATTGGTTAATTAACTTAAGATACTTTAAAATGTAGAACTTAAGAAATGGCAAAATTAATACATAGCTTTTTCAAACGAATGTAATTATAAAAAGATAATTTGAGATAACGAAACTAGTTTACTAAAAAAATTATTTGCCTCAAAGAAAAGCAAAAAATTATCTTTTAAGATAACTTTTGCATAAAGAGAGGTTTCCAGAGTGACGAAATAGATGAGAAACTTAATAAATAATAAGCCTAAATCTGGAGAGAAAAATTCTAAAGGCAATTAGCCCAATTTTTTAGAAAAGGAATTAATTAAAAGTAACAAATGAAATCTCGACTTCAGTAATTCACAGACTTAATTTTGAAATTTCTAAACTCTTGTTTATATACGCTCATAGACAATAAAACAACGACGCACAACGCTGCAACGAGAAGATAAAAAGCAAATTGGACATAAATTGATATGCATACAGGTTTCGACGGAAAATGCAAAATTTTACATTTTGGCTGCCAATGAATGAACGGTTGTCGCTACAGCGCATCTGATCTGCGCAACTGGCAGGATATTTAAGAGGAGAAATTACGATTCCAGGTTATTAAATTCTTCTCGAATTTCATTCCATGTACTCTGGTAGACAGTAACTATGTCTCGAATACAGGTGCGCGAACGATATGCGCAGATGTCCAAATTTGAGAGAGGTTGTGTAGTTAGTTGGGTTCAAGGAAGCCGGTTAGTCTTATCGGCGAATAGCTCGACATTTGAGCAGGAGCGATGCCACTATTAGACGATGTTGGCAGGAATGGGTGAACCATGGCCGCACAAAGCGTCAAGAAGGAAGCGGTAGGCCTAGAGAAACGACAGAACGTGAAGACCAAGCAATCGTCAGAG
>KK120379.1:25617-45048 GCA_000611955.2 Stegodyphus mimosarum | reverse complement strand
AACTAGTGCTCCAGTGACCGCAAGGACCATTCATAGACGGCTCACTGAAAGGGGGCTGAGGCCACGGCGCCAGTTGCGACGACTACCATTGACCTCTGTACAACGTCAAGCCCGTGCAGTGGTGTCGGGCTTATGCGCACTGGAATGTCACTGAGTGGAGTAGAATAGTCTTCAGCGATGAGTCCCGATTTGAACTGAGCCCCGATGACCAGCGAAGGCAAGTCTGGAAACGGCCCGGTCAGCGGTGTGATACCAGCCTGACTGTCTTCCGGCAGACAGGCCCACAACCAGGAATGATGGTCTGGGATGCCATTTCATTTAATAGTAGGAACCCTTTGGTTGTCATCTGTCGCAACCTTACAGCACAGCTGTACCTCGACGAAGTTCTATGGCCCGTTGTGTTGCCCTTCATATCAAGCCAACTTGGGCTTACATTTCAATAAGATAATGCCAGCCCCCACACTGTACATGTTTCTACTGTTTGCCGTAGTGCTTGCCGAACATTACCTTGGCCAACAAGATCGCCAGATCTCTCTCCTATTGAGCACGTTTGGAGCATTATGGGGAGGGCCCTCCAACCAGCTCGGGATGTTGACGATCTAACGCGCTAGTTGGACAGAATTTGGCCCGATATCCCTCAGGAGGACATCCGCAACCTCAATGAATCAATGCCAAGCCGTATAACTGCTTGCATAAGGGCCAGAGGTGGACAAACGCGTTACTGACGTTTTCACTTTGTGAAGCAAATGTGACCTCAGATTTTCTTTTATACAGTTCTGTAGTTTCTGATGCATTAAGAAAAAAGCAGCAGTGAACTCTAATTTATCCGGAGTAATATCAGGAACAGTGTCCAGTCCAAAATCGTGGTTAATCAGGCTTACAAAAACAAAAAAGATGAATAATCAGTGTTATTATAATTAATAAAATATTATTAAGGAGTTATCTCTAATCTGAAGAAGATAGTTATATATAAATGCACAGAGAGAGAGAGAGAGAAATAGAGATATATATATATATATATATATAAATAGATATATGTACATATATATAGAAAGATATGTATATATAAATATATATAGAGAGTAATAGAAAACTATAGATATAACCAATAGAATTAGATACAAATATCATAAATTTGAAATGTCCCTCGAAAAATCTGAAATTGGTTTTGTAAGTAAAGATAAACTTACCTGTTTAGTCTTTAAATCCGAACCAGGAATCTTCTGATTGATAAGTATTTTACGTTTTCGAAAACCAATACAGTGCAAAATGTGCCTCATGCAATGAAAAAGTAACCATACTTCCAGATTTTTAAAAAGACGAGGCCTTGCCAATTAATATGAGCGAATGTGTTCACATTAATGATAAATGTATTAAAAGTAAAATATCTAACTGCCCTTTCTAGTTTAGAAAATGTTATATTCTATAACTATGTATATTTAATAACAGTTTAGGTTACATACAACAGATTAAAGATTCTATTAGTAAGCATTTTTCTCAAAAATTAAAATTATTTTTAACATTAAATTTAAGTGATCAATTTCTTATTGAGTCTTTTAACACAATAATTTCCAGAGCAATACTGTATATGTTAGTGCCTGTTTAAAGTATCAACTCGCTTCAAAATTTGATTTCCCTTCAATAGTCAGAAAGCATCAGTAATGTTTCCAGATTTACCCTTTCTAGGCAGAATCTTCTTCTATATTTTAATTATTCAAGATATAAATCCAAGATCCATCTACCCTACATCTTATTTACCTCGAAAACTGTCCGAAGAAATATTCAGCAGACACCCTTAAGTTATCCAAGTCCACAATATCCAGCATTAAATTATAATTCACATTCATGCTATCAAAATCAAACTTCACCTAAAAAATAACAATAGTTTAAGTTAAATGTCAAGATAGGAAGCAATAATGTTCCTACTATTATAGATACAGGTAATCAGGTTAATGTAATTAACTAATTAATTAATGTAATTAATTAAAAAATACTTTAAGTTGTGTTGATAATTATTGATAATTTTGAAATTCTCGAAAATGAAACTTCAAAAAAGTTATTGTCTTTATCTGGAAATCTTCCTCTCACTAAATTTATTACATTCTCATGCAAAGTGTAAGATTAAGTAATGATGCGATATTTTATGTTGTAAATTCTCATTTAAATTATTTTCTTCAGTTTGTGTTTCTTCTATTAAATTGCATTTGAATTTCACTGATTGTGAGTTGTATAGATTTAATACAAAAATAAACAAAGTTGTATGTCTAAACAATCCTTTAAAGAGTAATTTCTTATATTTATGCAAAAATAATTCAATGTAAAAATAAGTGTTCCAATAATGTTGAAAGTAATGAGTATAAAACTTCTTGTTTTAACATCCAGTTGAGTGAATTATTAAATAATTATAGTCATGCACTTACAAAAAGCAAATATCAAAAGTCATAAATTTACAAAGGGCAGCTTTTCTTTTATTAATACAGCCATCTTCTCTTCATAAAAATCTCAGCATCATTTAATATTGAATAAAGAGTTTTTGCAGCTTTTATGCTATTTTCTGTTTCCTTGACTCCTTGATTCCAGAAATAAATAATTATGTTTAAAAATTTGCTTCAAATTCCGCCCCTCTATTCTTAAACAATTAACTTCCCTTTTTTAGCAGCATGTCAGAGATTTTCTTTGTCGAAGTTTTCTCAAAAAATAGAGAGCTAGAAAATTGTATTCCAAGAAAATTTTTTCTCATCATTTAGTATAACAATCCCTAAGGCTATCTACTACCTATGCACAATTGCATGATGTTCTTCGAACATAATTCTTCAGAAAAATGGATAAGCGAGATGACAAGCTTTATAAGAGTTAACAATATTTGTAAGTAATTTTGAATTTTGGACCATAGTTTCGTAATTTCATGTTTTACCTGAAGAAATATATTCTAATACATTTGTAAATATGTAGGTTTTATATTGAGGTATTTTTTATGTTTGATTATTTTTACGTTTGACAATTTGCGCATACTGTGTGACAAAAGAGTTTTAAGGAATCATTTAAGATTCTAATTAGTTATTTTATGTTAATTTCCTATTCTATTGCTCTAATTTTCATTTTCCTGCCAGAACGAAAATTCCTAGCCCGCACGATGGTTGAATGAGGTAGAAAGAACAAACTATTTAAAAGAAGGTTTTAGAGGGTATAATCAGAAAGTGTTCTGTCTACTTGAAAACCACGTTACTAAACTGATTCACTTGCGATTAGTATTCTGCGGCGTTCTGTTATTCTTAACATTAGGCTAGTTTACGCCCACCTTAAGTGAGAGTCAGCTTGCGCGCTATTCAAGTCGTGAAGCCATTAGGCTATACTTATTTTCGCTAATTTTAGTTCATTCATTATCTTTAATTTAAGGCATAAATATTGGCTTCTCTAAGCATGAGTTGGTGCCGACTGTTAAACCTTATTTGAGTTCATAAAAGGGTCCTTTACATCCTTTTCCTGTCTCTGCGGTACTTATAAGATTCCCATATTGTCTTTTAGAGTTTTGAGTCTAGTTTATGTTACCTAAGAAGACCAAACATTACACTAGCGTCCAAACTTTAAAAAATGTCCCAATAACCCGCCAGATGTAGTGTGGCTCCTTCAGCGTCGCAAATTCCTCCGACTACAGTTAATTACAATTTGACTACATTCAGTGTCAACTTATTTTCATTAGCTTTAGTTTATCCATTATCTTTAATTTAAGCCATAAATGTTGGCTTTTGTAAGCACGAGTTGGTGCAGAATATTAAACCTTATTTCAGTTAATAAAAGGATCCTTTACACCCTTTCCCTGTCTCTGTGGTACTTATAAGACATAGTGATAATTCCCAGATTGTCTTTTAGAGTTTTGAATCTAGTCTTTGTTACTTAAGAATCCCAATCTCTACAGAATGTTTTACGTAGCATTTAGCTTTTACCCAATATTTTACTTTATGAAATCAGATCGCTTCGGGGTACTTTTCCTGTCTACTTGAAAATTAAATAAAGCTGACGTAAATTATCTTAATTAAGTTGAAATATTTCTTCGAACATTACAGTGAATTTCTTTCAGGTACACAAGGCAAGCTCAACTCGATCAGATATCAATAAGTGTTGGTTATTTTATCAAAAATAGCTAACCTTTCAAATTTTAGCCTTTTTCCATGGAATTAGCAATACTATTTTTTTACATTTTTTTTCTTCGTTTGTTTAATGGCAATAGATATTACTCTTTATTTTCTGCAAGGCTGATCTCTCTTTTAAAAAAATAATTATTGTTTGCTATGTTAGCGCTATATTTTTAGCTTTGATGATCCATTTTTGCATTATTTACTTTAAGTGTATACATATATATATTCATTATTCATAATGAAAGTAATTAAAAGTAAATTAATAAGCCCAAGACTTGCGCTAATTTTTTTTATAATTTTTAATATATATATATATCTGTGTGTGTGTGTGTGTGTAATACATTCACATTGAAATAAAGAGTTGGTAAAATTTAAATAAATTACTTTGTAAAAACAACATGCCATTTAAAAATCATATCCTTGTCCTATTTGTCTTCCCCATCTTAGGCAAATATTGTAAACGCAGTACGAAAAACATTTCTTTGATTTAAGGAATGCATTAAATAGTAACAATATGCGCAAAATTTTAATGAACTTACAAGAGTAACAATTGAAGCCTTTTGCTCTATTAAACATACAGAAGTTAGATTGTCACACATTTTATAACAGAATACATTATGATAGTTTAAATTACAATTACTTGGTTAAACAAATTGTGTTTCAATTCCTTGTTTTATTACATTGGGACACTTCAGATGATATACATTTTTGAAAAACTCGAAACCAAATAAAATTAGGTAATGAGTCACATAAAGTTACTTTAATGATCTTCCTGATATAATCTAAATTCTGCTTTCTTGGCATTATTGTAACATTATGCATACAAAGAGCGCTCTGTAATTATGGTCATAAATTTAATTACAGTGATTAAAGTGGTACTGTTTCAAGGGTTTTGCGTTAAATACTTGGATTATTTGCATAGGATCTTAATTTGAGGCATTTCGGAAAAGGAAAAAAGAAAAAATTCCGAAATCTTGAAGAGCAAAATTGCTACCAATAATTTATGTATTAGGCAAGGAGCCAAAAGTTGTCTCATGCATGGAGAGTTAAAAAAGAAGTAAGTTGCGTTTTCTAGAACTTCTAGCAACGAAATGTCGGTAAAAAGATCAGTAGTCATATTTCATCCAACCCACCATTTCTGAAGAATAATTACGTAATCCCTTGCTATAATTGGGAAAAAGAGTACAATGTGTTTGACCGTTTCCTCTTACTATCTCCAATACATTATTAAAGGCAGGCTAATTTTCACTTTCTTATAATGAAGAAAGAAGTAATTAAAGATAATTGAGTGATTAAAAATTATGTTTGGATCTTCAAGAACATTAAGTAAAGTTCTCCAATTAATTAATTTAATTCTCTCTAATCAAAGATAACCTGATTTAATTTCAGTATTTAATCAAGTAGAAAGCTTTTACGGAAGAAATTAGATGAATGGTTTGACGTTTCCTAAGATTTGATATTAAAAAATATGAAATACACTGAAACATTATATATCATCGTAATGTACGTTATATACAGTTAAGAAATGCTGGAAAACAAATTTTGAAAACTATATGACATTCAATATTTAAATACGTTATAAATATTTGGTTATGAAGTTCGAGGTATTATTCTTGATTTAATCTGCAATACATTTAGTAATGAGTAAATATGCTGCAGTGTCAAATAAATTGTAAATTTATGCTTTGAAATCTACTTAAACATATCAAGGAATAATTGTACTGTTCAAAGAAATATTAGGTCCAATTTAGCATGAACAGTGATATTATGATAAAAGATTATGCTCGAGAAACTATTATGGTGAACCAAAGAACAGTTGATCAACTACTTGCTAGATACGTGCACAAGCAACTTTATTATACCTGAAGTATTAGAGTTTTATACAGAGATTATCCAGAATACATGTTCGATGCAAGTTTCTAGCTTAAATGCTGTAATTCCTTTAATTTATTAAAGAAATACATAATATTAATTTGATTTTATGACATTAAATGAGCTTTTAATTTCTTCTTATATCTTCTGTGTTTAACAATCTCAAACCAAAACATGTACATGCATTCATATATTTCTAGCTCAGACATGAATTATATTACACATATCAAGAAATTAGAAAAGTAGAAATGTTCCATTTTACAAAAATAATTATATATTTATATGCAGGCACATACACTACATTTATGTTACATGTGTATATATTTTTCTGGATCTAAATATGAAATTGCAATTAATGTCTTAGCTATAAGACTCCGAGAGTTCCTCTTAGCTCCAAGAACTTTCGCAATATGAATTAAATCATTCCGCCATTAAAAAAGAAACAAACAGATTATTTCTCAGAATATAATAATTTAAGTCTAATCACATTCAGTAAACAAATAAGTTTTTATGCGCTAGAAATACAGGTCTATTGAAAATTGAAATCAATAGAAAATGTTTGGGAAAGAAATTGTACTAACCAGAGTAAATTTGCCTGAAATGAGATACAATATTCAAGACTTCATAATCTTTCCAAATTATATAGAAACAGATTTATTCGACGAATTAAGATATGTGTAAGATTTGTAAATGCTAAAACTATGTAAGAAGTTTGATAATTTTTTTAAAGTCGACTTCCAATTACATAACAATTAATTAATATACTATTTGTCCTAACAGGTAATTATGAAGCATAATTATTTTAAGCTTTATATAACAAAATGTAGTATTGTATTTTATTATAAAAAGAAATATTTGTAATTGCTGATTGGGTGTTTTACATTAGTCACACAGTTTGAGTTTAGTTTTCAATTTTACGAGAGAACATTTAACATATTCATTCAAGGAATACTTAGTACTTTGAGACACTTAAAATCATTATCTTCAAAAAAGTCCATTAAGTTGCATGATTACGTAGACTAGATGATAAGAAAAATTTAGTACTTTAGTGACTATAACCTATAATAGATTACTTCAAGTGATATCTCTGAATTCAAGAATTAGTGAGAAATTCCTTATTAACGCCGCGTTTCGGTCCCGGAAGTACAGGATAATTTTGCTGTCACATCTTTGGGTTCAAAAGTAATTCGCAGACTGACTCACGAATAAATGTTGAATGTTACTGAGTACACAACAAAACTGCATACGACAAACTGACTTCGAAGCTCTTGAAATTTATCTTTTACAGTTTCTGTACATCACAGGCACAGAAAAGATTTACCGGCATGTTCGAGAAAAACTATTCAAATTGGCACTAAACTGATGACTACACGTTTCTAGAAACCGCCCAAATATTAGCGGTTGATATTACTAGTTCTTATAGTGGTATTTACAAAATTTCAACGCATTGTAATACATAATTGCATATATTACAAGTAATAAATCAAATCAGTAAAGATCAATAATTTCTCGCTAATTAAAAATAAAGCAAAATACAAAAGAATCATGGGCAAAAAAAAATCACAAGAGAATAACGCATCAAACAAATAATAATAAACAGCAAATAAATCACAGCAAATACAGAAACAACAAATAATGCTCAATGTGCAAGAAAATAAAACAAATGCAAATTACTGGCCTAAGTTTTCAACAATATTTATTCACTGTATTAACAATTTGCATTACTAACTTGATGATGAACTTCTTGTTAACAAGATTCTTTACCCAGTTTTCAAGTATCCAACAATGCGAGTTGTGTCCCTTTAAATTTCGTATTACAACTGAATTTCATCTCGTCTGTTCCACTCGATGTTATGTGAGAAATCCGACTACACATCCAGTTTGCTCTTTACGAAGTCCCACTGGTCGTTTCTGATAATGTCTTGACAGCTAAATTTGTGTTAGTTTTGCAGTGAATGAATGAGAAATTTCTCAAGCACGACTAAATGTAAGGCCGCAAGTATCACTGATGTCTCCTTTATTAAAGTCTGGATATACTGGCGCGTAGACAGGACATTGATGACAGTAGCTACAGTAAAATGAGAGAAATTACCGAAACGTATCTCTTACATTTATACTGCCTCTTTTGCTCGATGAATGAATTGACAAATGAAATAACTATCTGGCAGATATTTGTGGAAACAACTTTATTCTAATATTACGATTCTAAGAGACCTGCATTTCAGGTTTTTCTGTTCAAGTTACTGGTATATATAGAGCGCCATTTCGTACTAAACTTGTGACTTTCTACCCGTTTACTATTGAGGTTTCCGCTGTTTCTCAGAGTTTTAAAGGTATTATCGCAAACATCCAAAATTTTTTTCTAAGGATATTACAATTAATTTAATGCAGATTGAGTTCACAATAGACAGTGATTCCACAACTCCAGGTTTCTGTTTTCAAACAGCTAGATTTTGGTTCCTGAGAGCAAAAATTAAATTAGTTCTGTATGAAATTGAGTGTTTTTTTAACATTCAGTTTACGAAGGCATTCCTAGAATCAATATATAATTTATTACTCTCATGAAATATTTTTGCCCGTCAAATGAATATTGAAAAGTGGTTTTCTTTTTTAGGTTATAGTTTCTACAAATGTTTTAAACAAGCCAGAGGTATCAAATATCTAAAGTAAAAAAACTCTTTCCAAACTGTGTATGTTTAAAAAAATATGCACCAAAAACGTTAAAATTTTCTGAAATATGTTTAAATATTCTGATATACTTTGACATACTATTGCATATATCTTGTAATAAATTCTACATATTCAGCCAAATATAAATGGAAATAACCATTGGTATGACTGGAAGAATTCTGGAAGTTTATGTTCGATAAACCTGTCTCGGAAAATGCGCCATCTAATAAAAATTACATCGTCAATCTATTTCACTTTTCAGTTTCATGTAACAAGCGAAGATAAATGAGTTTTCTATACTAGCACCCACGACGAATGACTCAGTTTCTCAATTTTTTTCCTTGCAAAAGTCATTCATCACATCAAACTTCGGCAACGAAGTATTCCTCTCATCGGAAGTAAAAATATGTATTCAATACATCCATGTTCATTCATCTTTCTGACTGTGACAGCTGAAACATTGACAATAAAAATCATTTTTGTATTCAAATTAATTCTCGAGTGCATGAATTTTTTTTCGCTGGGAATACTATTGACCAATGCTGAAATCTGAAGATTGAAGAAACTACATTATCTAATTACATTTTATTGAATTTCATACTGTTACAGATTTTATAACCTGTGCTTGATTTTATTGCATAATTAACTTATATGCAACGTGAACGGAGAATTGATTATTCATTCATAACTAGCAATTTAAGTCATTACTCTCCTCATTGAATTATAACATATCTTTCTAATTAATCTGCTTTACCTCCATCCACATACACTGAATAAAAGGCAGTTAAAAAAGGTTTTCATATAATAAGATTTTATTTAAAATGGCTATGATAATGAATGCACTAATTGAAGAAAAAATTATCATACAGTTTAATGGGAATAATAGATTAAATCAATTCTATTTACAGAATTCGTTCGCAATTTTATATTGCGAATGATAAAAGCACAGGGCGCCTATGAAAAATTTAAAAGGTAATATTTTATATGTATGGCAGTTCCATTAAATTAATGGAAAATTTTAAATGATAATGGGTTATGCATTCGACAACGAAATTAACAGATTTCGTTATTTAAGCGCCCCACAATTTTATTATTCGCGATATAAAATTATAGATGAATTCTTTAAATAGAATTATTTAATCTATTATATTCATTAAACTGTGTGATAAATTATTCTCCTCCTTTTAGTGCATTCATTATCATATCCATTTTAAATACAAGCTTATGATATAAAAAACTTCTTTTAATTGCATTTAATTGCATTTTTCATAGTCTCAATTGCAAGTTATCAGTGATGACACTTTTAGTGAATATGAAAACGCAAACAGTAAGTTATAGAAAAATTAAGGATAAAATATAACGTTTTGTGTGTTACCTTTATTTATTACATATCATGTTCTTCGCACTTAAACCATAAAATTAAATTCAACAGCTATATCACAAAATATTTAAAAGAGCATATCTTTAGAATTTCCAATACATAGTCTCGTGCACTGCAGATAAGAACGTTTTTTTTTTCGTACAGTGTTGCCATTACTCGCTTTGAAATCGTTGAGTTTCTTAATGAAAAACTCATAAATGCTTTATAAAATATGAAAGAGGTAATAAAACTAATTCCAAATTCCAAATTTGGGCTTCCAGATGCCCATATTCGAACGTAGACGTATGTTATTCATAATTTGATGGCTCTAGGTACTGTTGTTTCATCACAATGCGAGAAACATACATATATTTATTCCGATTCTTAATTATTTAATTTCTTTAAATAAAATACAGTGCTCTAATATTTGGCGGCAAAAATTTAAAAAGTGATTCACCGTTCATAGTGAATCAACGAAAAATGCCAAAATGAAATTAATAGTCTTTCTGGGCTAATAAAGAAAAATAATTAAACGTCATTCAGAGAATGAATAAATCTCTTCAAACTTTCTGTTTCTGAAATTGAATATAATAACAAGACTACAACAAGAAATTTACTTGAAGCTAAACTGACAAAACGAATATCGCCAGATCGTCATTAAGTGTGCCAAGCTGGCAAACTTCATCATTATGTGCGCCGAAATGGCAAATTTCAAAGAAATTTTTCCATTAGAAACTCTTTTCTACCTTCTGCTTCAGACTGGGACACATTTAAAAAAATAGAGCAAATGGCTCAATTAATATATTTTTATTAATCTTGTTTTAAAGGGAGGCAAAAATTTTGTTTTATAATATATGAAAATTTCAAAACTTTATATCCGATGCATTTTTAGATATTGAAATTTTAAAATCATAAAAGTCAAATAGTCTAAAAGATGTTTTTTCTATTTGCCTTTTTCTCTTTGGATTTATGATTTTAAATTAAAAATTTCGCTAAAAATTTAGAAATTAAGTAAGATTTTATTTGAAATGTTTTTTCCGCTATATTCGGTGGTGCAAACAGAGTTTATTCGTTTAACTGACATGTGTGAAGAAAATGTTTTAAACATCAAATACAATAATCTAAATAGGTTTTAGGAAAAAAAAATCCTTTAATATTGCTTTGTCATCGACCAACAACGTATGCACAAAATTGAAATCGGTAGCTTATCATGATGTAGGTTAGAAATCGATGACAAAGTTCCATTCAAAGTGAGACACTGTAAGTGAACTAAAGCTTATAAAAAGAGAGAGAACGAAAATGAAAGATACTGCTTTTCACTTCATTTAAATCTGAACAGTCGTGATTATTCACTCTCGTTTCTCGAAGCACCTTACCCTTATTCCCTTCGAAAGCATTTTTTAGCATCTGCTAATAACAGCAGATTTTTTATTTTTTGAATAGAATTACGTAAAATTAATTTAATTGTTTATTAAGTAAGTAAATTAATAGAAGAATATTTATAATCATTTTAACAGTTCAACTTTATTAGAATTCGGATAATCTTTATCGTATTAACTAAAAATCAAATAAATAATAAATATTGGTATCAATATTAATGAGATGGGTGAACTTACGGATTCGTGTATAGCTATTTTATCTTTGGATATATGATTGTAAGAAGCACTACAATCAGTGTTTAATTCCCACTTTTGTTACTAAGACTAGAGTGGGAAGTCAGCACATAGATTAATCGGTAATAAATATTAAAAAAATCAGACTTAGGTAAGAAAAGTGACTTTCACACTTCGAGACTTTCAGCTGTAGTTTGGTATATGCACTTAATTTAAATTTTATTTTTGGTCCTTTAGGAAATCTAACAGACACACCAATGAAGGCATTGAGGACCACAGATGAGAGCCTTGCTGTCCTACTCCAGATGATTGTTCTATTAAACCAAGCAATGGTGTAACCTTCCTATAGTCTAAGAAATACAACTGAAATAAGTTTTTGAATTTAGAATTGTTGAAATCCTACAAAAGACCCGTTATCAGCACAAGGAGGAAAATAATAGTAAATATAAAAATAACTAATAAATATTTTAAATTAAATAGACTATGAATACACAAATAAAAACGTCGTCGAATTAAGTTGAACTAATTATAAATAGATAAATAATAAATTACGTTTAAATAATGCATCCCAAATATTTAATGAATTAACGAGAAGTGAGTAAATTAATGTTGACAAGACACGGTACTGATGATTAAGAACGATAAATGTTATTTTGAGCATTAGGTTTTACGGTGAGATAAAATTACTACCTTACTTATGGTTTTTAATTCATTTAAAGCCTTTTTGAATGGATAAATAACGCAGTGCCCGATGAATTTTAGGATGCTATCCATTGACATCGGAGATTTCTTCTCTATATCTCAATTATTCACATAAATTTTGCTCTTCTGAGAGAAAGGACTGTACATCCAGCAGCTACTGCCAATACCGATTTTACTACTTGGTGACGCAAACGCTAATTTAATTACAGAATTTTCTGTTTTAATGTTGCAATTCTATTGTACTTTCAAGTATCAGAATTCATCTTATTTGGTTATCTTATCTTATCGCTTCGGCTGCATTTATGGTTTCGGTTATAAATTAAATATTGCCTTAGCCTCGTTCTAGTTGATGTTAATTCTCACACCATTTTGGACATCTGCAATTCACCCTGTCGCTTCTAATGATACTCCCCACCTCAGCATATTTTTTTCGCGTTGTCTAAGCCGTAATCTTTTAAAGACTATGAAATTTTCTGTGAATTATTATTTTGATACTCGCATATATTCTATAAAAGATTCCTGTAACATCTGCGACAGTGTGTTTTTCTATGAATTTAACGGAAATTATTCTATCTGCAGTTCACACTGTTCGTCTCTAATGATACTGCTCCCACCAGCATCTTTTCTTCACGTTGTCTAAACCGTAATCTTGTACAGAGTAGGTAAATATTTCTGTGAATTATTATTTTGATACTAGCATATATTCTGTAAAAAATTCGTATAATATCTGTCACAGTATGTTTTTTTATAAATTTAATGGAAATTATTCTATAATTTATGCACTACAACGTTTAAGCTTATGATATTGTGCGCTTGTAGCAACAAAAATTCCAATGTATTTCTTTCAAAGACCTCATATATGTCCATGTAACTCAAAAAATTTTTTTTTAAATTATGCCTCCTGTTTAACCCACCCTTTCCATGGCCGTGGTGCACACATAGTCAGTTCTCTTCTTCAAATGATATGCAACAACAGCTTAAGCATAATAGCAGGTCTGTTGTCTTCATGGAAGTGCAGATCATGTCTGATAAAAATGTAATATTACATTAACGAATTTAACATTTAGGGACTTAAAGTTAAAAATACGTATTGATAGTTAAAGTTCTTTTTAGCACTAACTTTATGATGAATTTATTATTACTAAACACTACATTCAGATGTAAGATAAATTTTAAATTCCTTCAATAACATGATACCGGTAAAGATATTGGGTCGTCCGTGTCTTTTGATGCTACAAGTCATTAAGGACATATAAAGTTAATTTCTGCTGCCTAAGAATTGGCATTAATTATTCCATTTGAAACCTATAAAACAGAAATTAAGAAAATGAATTATATAGATTTAAATCTAATAAATTTGTCTTATTTTTCTGTAATAACTATGCTAATAATCCCTGACATTGTAAGTGTGATAGCATTGACAACAACGATAAGTATCACTGACGATTCCACTTGAAAATGCCTTTTAAAACGACAATAATTCAAATTTCAAATCACACTCTACACATTACACTAAATATCGCAGGTTCCTTTCTGCATAAATGCTGCTATCAAAACAGAAGTACTACAGATTTCAGAAGAAAATCTTGCTACGTACATCTTTTTAAGCCCGTTGTTTATCTATAACATTAAGGACAAATATCCATATTTATCCGTTAAGTAACCACAGTATTTCAGAATATTAGATCTCCTCTTCGCTAGTTGTTATTCTTTGCTTTTCCTTTTGTCTGTCTGTACCTCGGTGGTGCATTTGCATTGCATGAAGCGAAGTAATCCGTCTAGCTTGTTGGCGGAAGCTTGTATGCTGTCCCCAGCTGGCTATAGAACAGACAGATCCGGTTCGGTTTAGCCAGTTTACCTTTTAAGCCGGAAGGAAGCGGCTTTAACTCTCTCCCACCTTTGCAGCCGCTTCAATCAACTCGTGGCTTCCTGAAAACTGAATCTGAAAAGAGAAAGGGAAGAGTAAAAAGATTCCCTTAGTTTTTTATATCTCATTTTATATTCTTTTTTTTACTTCAACAATGGAGGTAACTTTTCATTTGTTCCTTTCAAAATTCCTAAGAACTTTTTGTTTCTATTTTTTTAGGGAAGGAGATCTTTTTATGGCAGTGAATTTGTAGTGAATCATAAACCAAAAAGTTAAAGTTTCCAAACAGATAATAAAATTCACTTCTCTCTGATCTTTTTTTTTACTTTCTTGCGTTTCTAGTGAGAAAATTAAATGTAAGAGTATGAATAAAATCTATAGTATCTTAGAATTTTGTAAATTTCAGATAAAACTGATTTGTCCCTGCAATTTGAGAAAATACATTTTTCTTTACAAAAAGTTTAGAAATTAAATTTCGAAATTTTTATTCAAATGATAAAAGAATTTACATAGAAGATTTTATTTTATATGACATATACTTCAAGAACAAGCAATAAAAATAAAGAAACTATATTCAATACCAGTTCTTATTAAGTCATATTGCAAAAGCAGAAGCTAGTTAAAATTATTTATTTGCTTCTGGCTTTAAAAGCAGTGGGAAGAAAAAATAAATTCACAGATTAGATTAATTGTTTCAACCATATATTTTCTTTTTCTTAAACTATAACTCTCTGTGATAAATAATATAATATTCAGTAACTGAATGTTCATTGCAAATTTTTCACTTAATTGTTTTAATTTTTTTTTAATTTTTATTTAAATCAACTCTGCTCAGAAAAATGCAAATGTAATACGTGTTTCAAACATAAACAAATTAAAGAGATATGTTACAGCTAGTAATATAATCGTCTTTTAGGGTAGGTTCTGCAACATGTTTGCTGTCGTTGAGCTTGTCACGGATTAAAACAATACATATATTAGTAAACAAAATGGGAAAATATTGAATTAAAAATTTATGCAAGTCGTGCAAAGTACTACGATATTAATGACGATAAAAGAGAAATGCTTTCGAATTTTCCTCAGCTTAATAATTTTAGGTAACCTTCCATCATTGAGTTGATAAAAGTCCAAAAAGTAATTTTTTAAAGGTATATATCTATATTAAGCCTATATGAGATAAGTTTATTTAAGGTTTCATCAGTTCTACCTTCTGCAGACAAGCTAATACGAAAGTTTAGTTAAATTACCAGTTTCTCTGACCATTTTTAGAAGATCAATAAAATTATCGAAAAGGTAAACTTACCCTTTTGTTTTCTTCGTGGTGGCCGGCTTGAAGCATTTAAGTATTGGAAGTAATCCAGGTTAAAGTTGTATTAATCCACTCGAAAAAATGGTAGGCTTCCTTTCACAACACAAGCTTACTTTATTAGCAGTTATAGCAGAACACAGAGCTTAAAAGATAGAAATATATAACCTTATTAAATTATTAAACTTAATAGAATGCGTAACATGTAAGCAGCAAATAAATATGGCTGCTTTCTTTCGTTTCAGTCACGTCTCCGTTCTCGTTCTCGCTACTGACTCTAAGTAAGTCAGTTCATGAAGTTCACTTCACTTCAGTTCGTGCTCAGCAGCAACAACCATTACGAAACGTTTGTGTTTACAATATTCCGAGTTACTGATATCCATACTATTAATTGGAATAGAAAGATGTCAACGTAAATTTTAAAATTAGGAAAAAAAGAAGACTTAGAGTGGCCTGGATTTTGAATAAAATTTTATCAATTTCAAGGGCGTTCAGACATAACCCTTCTTCCCACCAAGAAAAGTTTAAATAAAAAAATTAATGAAAAATTTTAAAATAATATAAATTAATTAAATTAAATACAGAAATTCCTCCCTCTTCTTCAGTTTAATCTGTTAACTCCTGAAGATGAGACACCTATGTCTTACTGCTATAGAAATCGGTAGAGTTTATTCAAAATGTACGTGATCTAATTTGCCCTTTTTTCGCTAATTTTAAATCCGTGTCGTTATTTTATGAAAGAAAACTTCAATAGAAGCAAATTATTGAGTTTGCACTTTAGTTACCTAAAACATGAGCGAACAAGTGATAAGAGAAATAAAAGAAGTGATAAAAGGGGTAAAAGGACATTATTTTTCGTATACAGCAGTAGACTGAGGAGATAATGATCAGCCACTGTAAGAAGCTTCGTCGTTGAGGAATTCATTTGATCTTTAACTTGGCCTCTAATGTTAAATGAGATCACACTCCTACTCCTCAATGTATGCTCGTAGTATATTCCAGTCTTCCCAAAACTGAGTAATATATCCACTTCCCATACATTTTGTTTACACAAGAGAATGAAATGTAAAATTTGAAGGCAACTGTATAAAATGAAGTAGAAAAATGTGAATCTATTCTTATAGTCTGAACGTGGATGATTTTAAAAAATTAATTTTTTTTACTTAAACCATGCAGAAGTTAAGGAAAACACTTAATTTTTTTAAATAATGGAGATGATCACTGAATTTAATTATATCTAATAGTCATTTGTATAGCTCAATTCAGTGATATCCTCCATTGATTTGATATATATTGTTGGAAAATACCCAGATGCGGTAAGACAGCTTCTCCGCAAAGGTGGCCTAAAAATGCAAATAATGGCAGGGTTGCCAGATTTGGCGCGAAATCGCTCATTTGACAAAAAAATTGGCGGTATGCCATAGATTGAGCGAGAACATTCTAGAGCGAATTCATACCGGTTTTCCCGAGAATGTTCTCGAAGGCAGGTAAAAAGCTATAAATATCGTGCCTGTACGCGGAGTAAAAGTTTATCCTGAAGAGCATCTTGAATGTGTCCAGTTCAGCAGTAGTGCTTTGAGTTCAGAGATTAGCTTAAGAGCGCCCGAACCGAGTCGGAAGCTGTACTTTAATGCTTTGCCATAAAGCTGTCTTCACTGTTGTCTCCTGTAGGCTGTATTGCTGATTGTTTCAGCGCGTTTATCCTAGTTTTTCAATGATTGTAAAAGTGTCTTTGGAAATCTCCTGTGTAATATTGACGAATAAATTGTGTTGATTCTTCATCAAGTGTTGACATCAATTACTTCAAATCCACGAACCCGTAGAACGCAACAATGTTTTATGCAGCTCGTAGTTTTTTGCAGATTCGCTACAAGTGTACGAAATTACATTACAAGAAAGATCTCCTTTCGTTTTATGAAGGGATTAGGTACAAGCATTATTTGTTGTAGTGAGGTTTGATTGTATATCGTAAAAATCAATTAAAAATACACCACAGAATTATAAGAAATCCCCACGAACCCTCTTTAACAATTAATTGAAATAGTATTTCCTTAGTTGTAGAAATACTGCAGAAAACCTTACAACAAAAGAAGAAAAGATTGACTTATAATTGATTCTATTTAAAGTGTGAAAGATTTAATAATTATTGTAGTTCATCATCACCATGCCATCCAAAAAATTAAAACTAGACGTAGAACAAAACTTCTGAAAGCAGGGTGATAATTATTCTTTTTTAAATACTGAAAATTCCTCTCCATTTAATTCAATTATTAATCATATTATTAGTTAATGATATTATAGAGACTCATTTATTTTGCCAACATATACTAAATCACGACTTCTATGCAGACTTAATTAAGCGACTTATCGGAATGTCTAGAAAAGCAAACAAAAATGTACTAAGGGAGACCCCGTTCATTAAGAACTCAGCTAAGTTGAACAGAAGGCAGTCGCAGTGCTACAAATCAACCAGTATGTACGACGTGAACTCTACAATATAATTTTAAATTAAAACTAAACCTAAGTTTTATTTAGCCAAAGGACGCAGAGATATTTTAAACGCTCAAGTTGGATTTTAATCTATACCGGTGTGACAGCACTATTGGTTAGATGAAAGCAACGCCGTAGACAGGAATGCTTATTGTAGAGGAACAACTTAGTAACGTGGCCTTCAGCTGATAGAACACGCTTTAATAAAACAATCTCAAACCCTCACTTAAATACGCGAGATCTAAAATTACATTCTGTCAGGAAAACGGGAAAAGAGAAATGAAAGCATATATTCGTATCATAACTGGTTAATTAGTGTAAATACCTTATAATATAAAAGTGATCAGGACTGTTACCTTTTGCAGAAGAAGATGGACACAATTAAAGTACTTCAAAATTATTCTGAAAATAAAATGGTAAATAAGATTTGATATTTGTACCCTTCATGTTGGCATTCCTAGAAAATAATACTATTTTCTAGGAATTCAATGTTTCTTCATTATTCGAGCAATCCTAAAATCTTCTTAGGAAATACGATGAATTGTTGTTGGTTTGATCTAGTGATTATCTGATATTAATTGGAAGTAGAAGGTGTTTGAAATTTTATTAAAATGACTAGTTATTTCTAACGCAAAATCTCTTTTTATATTCCTAATATTGTAAAGAAGGTAGTCAAACCATTATTTCTTTCTTTCCCCCACTAATAAATATTTCAACTTAAGAACAAATGTTTTGGTATTTCTTTTTTAAAGCGGAAATGGTTGCCGTAATTCTCCAGTATAAAACGTGATGTTAAAATAGAGCAGACGAACATAAACTGTTTTTGAAAACCTCCGGCTGTTAGATATTGTTAGATTTCTCAGACAAAGAGATAAATATAAAGTTACTCCATAGATAGATCTATAAAATCATTATTTGAATCCATTATTCACAGAATTCAAAGCATAATTTTATCTTGAGCGCAATTCCACAAATTGATTTTTAAATGTTCATCTTTCAATTCCAATATGTAATCATATTTTTCCTATTTACCTTTGCAAATTTTTTTTCATAAAGTTAGGTTAAAGTCCGTTACGTATATCCTCGCATAAGGTACGATAAACATTTTATCTCTCCCCATTCAATAGATCTTCATATTTTAATTACTCTCAAATGTCTCCAAAGAATGAAATTTCATAGCATGTGAAGTTTAAATAGAAAGAGAAGGTTAAAATTTGACAGAGATTAACATATAAATCTGTCCTATTCCTGGAATACTAGGAAGAGAGGTTTATCTGCTCTTCTGCCTATATAAAAATATCGAACATAGTCAACGCAATATTAAACAAGAATTATAGGCTGTCTTCCGACATGATATTGAGATTAATTATTGCCATACCTTTGGACCTAGGTTCGATTCCCAACGAAGACATGCT